>VYZW01060894.1:43674-80902 GCA_013401315.1 Balaeniceps rex
CCGATCTCTCTGTGAATCCTTCTAACTCGAGTGTAACTTAATTTTCCTTTGTGCACTTCTTCCATGTAGTAATAAAGTGAACCTTGCCATCTTTGAATCTTTAACTAAGTCGCTTGTTTTGATTAATTTTATCTAATCACTTTGTGAATCGACTGATGACTGAGTGCTATTAAAATATCACAGTCAAATGCTGCGATTTGCCACAAGTAAATTCTAAACTCCTACTAAATCAAACTGTGTAAAGTCACTCATTCACGACAAATTAACATAGTCAGCAGGATTCACAAATCCGTGTTCACAACAAATTGGCGTAGTCGGCATGGATGGCAGGTAACATCACTGATTACTTAAAAACGCATGGAATAAGTCCGAGTCCCAAATTCTCAGAAGAATGGGTTTGTGATAATTGGCATGATTGGGAAGCTGTGGAAGAACAGCTAAAGGTAGCCAGGGGAAATATTAAAAATGGTAAAGAAAAGGGAGTCATTTTCAAAATGCTAGGCACCTGCCTAGAAGCTGCCTGTGAAGATAGGAAAAAGCTTAATAAAAGGGAGCAGGACCTAAAGACAAAATAGAAGGCAGAAAGGCAACTGGATTAATACTGTCCCTACAAATTGAACAGCTACAGAAACAGTTACAGAAAGAAAAGGAGGAAAAACAAAAATTGGCAGAAAAGGTTGAGATGATGCTTGTGCAAGCTCCCAATCCCCTTGACATTGTACAAATTAGGAAATTAATTGTATCCCCTGAAGAACGGGATGGAAACATATAGGGTGACCCCAATGATAATGAATCAGGGGAAGATGATTCTTTATCTCCTCCAAATGCCCCTACATATGTAGCTAGGCCCATTATAAAAACAGAAGAAACTACTTGGGCCTCGGGGTGGAGCAGGAGATCGTACCCGAAAAACAACCCTATTTGATCCAATCCAAATGGCTAACTTACAAGAACGCTATGGCTGTAAGCCAGGCGAAACTGAAACTATTTATGGAGAGTATGTCTAACCGGGGGAGATAGAATTTTACTAAATGGCAATGAAAGCAATGGATTTTGGGGCCCTGGTGTCTTTTTAAATACCGGCCCCGAGCCCCCAAATGATCCCCACTCAATAACAAGTAGAGTGGCATACTGGGCCAGTGGAATTGATATACTGGAGAGAAGAGAACCTCTAGTAATACCTATTAAATCCCTAAATGAACTTTCCACAGCTATTACAAAAGCTGCCTGTATCCAGATCATGCATAAGCATGGCCCTCTTAACGTTCCCATATCAGCAATTGTGGATCATGATATGCTAAAGCCATTAATTAGGGGAGCTCCTGCTATGCTCAAATCCTACCTTGTTGCAAAACAAGATGAAATTAGGAGAGTCACAGACTTCAATGTCCTATTAGACATAAGGGAGGTTGCTGACGATCAGAAAGGGGCCCTAGTGCACAGAGATCTCCCCACCTGGGCAACATCGATGCATGACATCGTAAATCATGGGGGAGAAATGAGATGGGGTGATCCATCTATTGAAACCGAAAATCCTAGTCATAACATCAGACAAATTAAACAAACACCCCAAAATAGTTCCCAGGAACTGAAACCCATTAATCGTCAACCTAGGGTTCAGAGGTGGAGAGAACTATACAACCAAGCATTGACATTAGGCATTCCGAGAGCTGTAATTCAGAGACAACCTGCCAGCATTATCCAAGATCTAATTCATGCATTTCAAAGACACAATCGGAGAAAAAACATTTCCAACACTCAGATACCATGACCAACTCTGAGAGGGGGTGATAACCCTTTCCTTCCCCAAAATCTGAGATCAAAAAATGAATAGTGCCTGGACAACAATTTGGTCTGTCCATCCAGCAAGTGGACTCCTATCAATGGATAGATAATAATGACCCATATATTTTAATCCCAGTTGGTCCTTGACAACAATTAATAAAATTCCTAATAGACACAGGAGCACAAATTTCAATACTGACACAACAAGATGCTGAGAAGCTGAGTATATGACCCGGACAGCAAAGAGTTAAGATTACTGGAGTGAACGGAGCAAGTGCTATTTGTCAAACTGCAAAGGTTAATTTATGGCTCCTGGGTGAAAAACGCATGCTGTCTGCCCACTTTGCAGTGAAAAATCATAATGAAAATATTTTGGGCTTTGATGTTTTGATGTTAGAGTGGGGAGAATAGCTAGACAGCTGATATTGTTACAAAAACCTCCTCACACATATTAAACTGTTCAATTACGTTTAACCAAAACTTGATAATTGAGTAAACCGACCAAAAATTTCCCTCAAAATTACAAATTGGAAGATGGCATTAATCTGTTTATAGGCACAGAGGCAAGAGGCGACCACACCGCCATGCTGTGGGTGAGATGGATTGACTTTAGTCATGGGGTGGATTGTGATGGTGCATCCCCCCACACACCTTTTCTCTCTTTCACAGCTTTATGACCTCACGACTTCCTGCCAGGCCACGGCCTTTGTGTAGTGAGTTGGTCAGTTAGGCACCCCTTAATTGTACCAAAAACTCCTACATGGTTGAGGCGGAGAGCGGCACTGTCCTTATCAGAAACTCCTACATGGCTGAGGCGCGGAGCGAGAGCAATCAGTTATCCCCTGACAGCCTTGAAACAAACCTTACTTGGATCGTAACTGAGTGGAGCAGTACCATCGTTACTGGAATTCCAGTAATTGCCAACCCNTATAAATATAGATATATTCATGTCTGTGTGTATGCATGTGTAAATCAATTTAAGTAGTCTGTAGATGTATGATTTAACTACAAAGTGAGTCTTATGCTGCTGCTAGAGAGAGAGATATAAAATCCTTATTCACATAAACCGTTGACCAAGTCTGAGACTAAGATTGGACCCAGCCGCACCCAGACTCCTCTCTGAGAAGGAGTTTAGAAAGCAAGGGGGTCTGTTCTGAACCTCGTGACTCAGCGGGAGGGTCCTCCTTATCCCCTGCATCCACGATCTCTCTGTGAATCCTTCTAACTCGAGTGTAACTTAATTTTCCTTTGTGCACTTCTTCCATGTAGTAATAGAGTGAACCTTGCCATCTCCGAATCTTTAACTAAGTCGCTGTTTTGATTAATTTTGTCTAATCACTTTGTGAATCGATTGAGTGCTATTAAAATATCACAGTCAAATGCTGCGATTTGCCACAAGTAAATTCTAAACTGCTACTAAATCAAACTGTGTAAAGTCACTCATTCACGACAAATTAACATAGTCAGCAGGATTCACAAATCCGCGTTCGCAACAGCGCGCTTTATTTTAAAACAGTCATCTGGAGAGATTTAACCACCTCCAGCAGGCTTCATGCTTCAAATAAAATATGGCAGATACCTGGGCCAGTGGTCTGATGACACATTCTACCATTCTAATGGGCATTTCCCATTCTGATAACAACAACTTCACAAGTGCCATCATGCCACCAAAAGTGAATAAAAAATTGATTTCCATTCTGTCCAAGACAATGGATTGGGTTTTTGTATGATAAGCTGTAAGCAGGTTAATTGTCTTCTGGGTATCTTACAGAGACATGAGAAATCTTATTGCTAGATATTTTACTCCAGCGTGTGGTTCGCATGCTCCCCTCCACAGAAGCACCTGCTCGCTTTTCTGAAGCGCTGCACTGACAGTCTAAGAAAACACCTCTTTTCAAAACCACCTTGGGAGATTTCAAATGGTGTGATAAAACAACTGTGTGATAGAAATTAGAAATCATACAGTAAGTACTCAACTGGGGGTGTTTAAAAAAACATGAAACTGTGTGTGTATGTATATAGCGTCATTAGGAACTATCTGAGTCCCTTTCTGATTTTCCTAATTTTTTTTTAAAGTTCTACATTCCTCATTGTATTCCTGAAACAAACAAATGGGAGCAAGAGCAGCAGATCCAATCCACAGTTAGGGAAATGCCAGTCGCGGCCCCATCTCATGTAAGTAGAGGATGGCAATTGCATTTTACAAGCAATTAGAGGAACTTCTGGAGTTTCCACATGCACTCTGTGATTTGGCAGCATGGCAGAATCGGAGAGATTTTAATGTTAGTGCTGAAAGATTGTAAAATCATGCCTTGCGATGTAGAAAATGGAAGTTCCTTTGAAAGCTGCATTAATGAGCTCATTTTACTAAACTTCATTAAACCAGCCATATAATCTGTGCAAACTTAGTCTGTTTCTCAATTACATGGAAATGGAGTGCGCTCTGATGAGTTAGGAGCCGGTGGCCATTACTGATTGTGTCATGCCAGGGAGGCTAAACTATTGCAGATGTCTTCTTTTATGGTGTTTTGAAGCTGTAGGTGAAGAAGAATTTGGCTGAGAAATGCGGCATGTGGTTGTGGGTTGATAAAAGACCTGTGGGACGCAGGGCTGTTGTGCGTGTGGGCTGTGGAGCCAGCCCAGCAGATTCAGCGGCACCATGTTTGGGTTGGTGGTTGTACTGGCTCACGGAGCACTGCTTCTAAAGGTACAGATGCAAATGGATATTTCCAGTACTTGTCAGAAATGAGCTTAGACATGTGAAGGGACAAGGAAGATCCTCAAAGAGGATGGGATGATCCAATCTATCACTGAGCAAAACAAGATGTGGGTAAAACTTCTATTTAGCTGAACACATTGCTGTTTATCTCCCTCCTACCTAAAATCTCTGCTATTGTCTCCTGGTGTGCTGGACAGGGACGGGGTGGTGTCTGTGCCGTGCATCCCTGTGCAGCAGAATCATGGTCCCACAGATGCTGTTCTCTGCTTTACGGGGCACTGTATTGTGTAGATGTTTTCCAGAAAGCATTTTGTTTCATTTCACATCCTTGAGAGATGCCAATATATCAAATCAAAAAATGTTGTGGAAAAAAATTCAGTTTTATGGAATTTCGGAACTCAAAACATTCCTGTCAAAATATGTCCCTCCTACTAATGATCTTCTATTGGAAAATTTGGGAGATTAACTTAAACTTAGAAGTCAAACAGAGGAAAGGAAAGGACCGAAATCAAAATATTGACTTACCCTGAACAAGCTTCATCGTTTTCTGTTTTCAGTTAGCAAACAATTCTGACAATTTAACTTTTCATCCTATTTCAGGGATTTATTTGAAACTTGTGACATGGGAAACATCAGAAAGAAAGCATTGGAAAGATCAGGTGCCTTATGATGTGTTGCAGCCCTGTCCCCATTGGCAAGGCAGACTAAATTTGTGCCTTGCACCTTTTGATGGACTTTTGTTTAATTATCTGGTTATTCAAACTCTATTCCAAACCTATCGTACATATTAATCGCTAATCAAAGAGCCCAGTTGTCAGGAACAGATATGGCTCACGTGCCTGCTTTCCCTTTTATTATATCAACCTGTCCTTTGAGTGTCCTGGTGTTTTTCTTTTAATTATGTACCAGTTGTGCCATATTCTGTCTTGTGGGACACAACAATTAAGACCAGAACATCAAAGATGGCTCAGCTTTTATTGGTGAGGGGAAAGTAATGTAAGTGGTAAGACAGCACTTCTGGGACACCACAGACCTCCAACCACAGTCGGCGAAACCAGAGAATATAAAAGAGAGCTGGTGACTTGGTCTTTTTCCCAATGTCTTTTAATGTGACTTAAATAAAAATTTTAAATCTGATACAAGTGCTTCAAAATATATACATTATAAAAATTACTCAATGTGTATCAATCAGCTATTGGTTTAGAGATCCTGACCTGAGACACTCAAAAGGGAGGCAGTTTTCAGAAAGTGTTAAGTATCTGTCCATCAGAAACTTTGCCATCACTACAGTGCTGAAACAACGTGTGCCCTGACTGTGGTTAGAAACATTGAAGAGTGGCAGATGATTTACAGTCCTGGTGGCCACCACCCCACCAAACCATCGGCAGATTTACCAGAATGCCACCAGCCAAAGCAAATTACATATTCGGACTGGCCATGATACCCGGATAATGCGTTCAGAACCTCCCTGTTAAGGCTTATAGTTCCTATGCTGCATATGATCCCTCATTATATCATAAAAACATGCTGTAAATGTAGTTTGATCTGATGCAAATGTTTGAAAGAGAGCTTGTGATGAGGTTATGTAAATGAACTGGCTATGCCTGTTTTGCCTGCATGTGGGATGATTGGTTCGAGGCAGTGCTATTTCCAGAGGAAAGGTCATATCTTACAGAAAGGTTGCGAACAAGGATGTGTTTAAGGCCTATCTGCAAAGTCCTGTGTGTTGTTCTACAAGCCCAGGAGATGCGTAACATTATATCTAATGTTGTGGCATTAATCATAATATGAACGTTAGGAGAGTGACAGCAAAACTGACCAGGATGCTAACAGGGCAAGAGGAACCATGTAACATATGAACAGGACCATTTTCAAATCCTTTCGTAACCGGGTTCCTGCGCACGGCTCTGTGCACAGAGGAGGTTGAGGAAGGGATGGAACAGAAAGACTGAGAGCTGGCTCTCAGGGTAGGATGGCAGAAATGAGGCAAGAGTGACTCTTCCTTAAATCATTCCAAGGTTTGCGCTGGGCCTGGCACGGACTGGTGTATGAAATGGGGAGACTGTAACTGGTTGCTGCTATTCCCCCAGGCCTCCAGGCTGAGCAGATCTTGTTCAGAAAAGGTTCTCGTTGAAGGCAGTAATTATCTGGTAATTAAACGATGCTGTTGCATATGGTAGATTTCCAAAGTGGGATTGTACTGGATTAATATAAACCCGTATATGAAGAAGGTGAGCAAAATCTTGCCCTAAGTCTTCCATGCATTTTTTTTTCTGTGTGCTTTCTGTAATATAGAAATGTTGATTCTGTAATATAGAAATTCTGAAATATAGCCAATGTTAAACGAAACTCTAAAGTGAAACTATCAGCTATTTGGCAGTGGTTCAGGCAAGAAATACTTTTAAAAACATATTATAAGCATGAAACATCTTTTCTGAGCGGCCGTGTTCAAAGAAAAACAGTAGTTGTAAAGGTAATAGCAATTGCATAAGGGGCAAAACAGCATGTATAGCCGAGGGTTCAGTGTGAGTAAACTTTGGAAGCTAGTATGTTAGATCTAGTGGTTGAAGAGAGTTAGTAAGATACTAAGAACCATCAGAAAACTCCTTCTCCATCTGTAATTTTTCCAGTGCCCTCCTGGAATAATTTTTTTTGCACCAGCAATAGCAGAAGCACTTGCATAGGTTAGTCTACAGACCAAGACATGTTAAGATTCAGGCTAGCAATTATTTTTGAACACAGAATGTAAATTTTCTCAAGGCAAAGAGATGTTCAAAGGCTGGCCTCAACCTGCCATTAGAGCATTTTTGGGTGGTTTCTAATTTTTACTTATTGCAGAAAGCAAGTAAAATTTACATTAAGGATCCATATTATGTTTCCTTTTCTGTCCTTTCTGCATAAATACTGCATCTAACTGAATCTTCAAAAATTGTCTCTTTTTTTTTTTTTTTTTTTTTAACATTTGCATCTATGGTTCTTTTGTCACCCTGAAATATTGACAGGATTTCCATCATTGTTGGATCATTTTTTTACCTTTGAGAAAATCTGTGTGTACAGTGGGTGGCAGGGTGTGATCAGGAGATTTGAAGTACTGTCCTGGTGGGGTCTGAATCAGTGTGTGGAAAATTCTGTTCCAATCTGAGGACTTAAATGAAATATTTTCCTCGAGGCCAGCAGCCTTTCAGTGAGGGGTCAGTTCTAAAGATGAGTCATTGGGGTTGAGAGAAGGCTGACCAAAGAACAGCCAAATCGTGCTGCTGAGGCAAAAGTGTGTAGGGAGCAATGACAATTTGGGTTAAGAAATGAAGAACATACTTTCCTCCGATCCAATTTTATTCCCAAAAAGCAACACTAAAAATAAAACAAAAGCTTTCTCAAGAGGTTTATTCTGCTGTTCCTATCCAAAACAAAGCAGATATGTTGCTACTGAATAAAACCTCTCTTTTTCCTACCCTCTCCAGTGCAGTTTTAGCTTCCCAATCAATACAGCCCATGTTCAGAAAAGGTATAATTTCTTCAGGTGTTGGCCATAGTTGTTTTGTTCCTTATCATCTGTGGAGCACAATCCTACTTCAAAGAGACAAAAACAGTCCTCTGAAAGCCATGGGGTGCATTCTTGCAGTTTCCTCTCTGTCATCATGCAGAATTTATGAAGGCCTGTTTCTTTCTACTCTGATGTGATAGGATATGGGATATGGCCAGGTTTTCAGAGTATTCTGCAAAACCTGTGCCCATGGCCCCCAGCCTGCTAGGTGCCTGCTGATAACCCATGTCGGCTGCGCCAATGGGGAAAGGGGGTGAAGGCAGGAGAAGGCCTGAGCTCTGCTCCCTAGTGACAACAAAACTCCATGAAAACTCTAAAATCTAATTACACCTCCTATTTATATTCAAATTGTTGTTAACTTGGATTGCAATGGCAATTGATCGATTCTCACTGAAAGGCTTCCTTTCACTCAACCATCTTGTTAAAAGTCAAAATACTTGTCTTATGGATAAGAAAAGCTTGAAGTTGGATATTTATCAAGGCATACTTGCACAGCTCTAGTAGGAGCAGAGGTCAGAGGACTCCAGAAGAGCTTCCCTGACAGTCCAGAGGAATGGATAGAAGAGGGTGGGATGTGGATTATAAAGAGGAGGGGGGTCTGAGTCATGCTCAGCCCTCTGTCAGAGAAATGATGGTTTCCCTGGAGATTTAGGGAGATGAATTAAACTCTCTGTATTCTGAACTTCATTTTAAGACTACTTCCAGATAGTCTATTTTTGCTTGAAGAGTGAATCTGTACAATTAATTCTGGTGCAATATTTTTTGTTGCTCTATTTTCACTAGTGTAGCTTAAAAAATCTAGTCCTGTAATAAATAACAGCTCAGTAAGCCCTGAACTCCCTGTCAGTGAATCTCTTTTAGTGCCATCTGATTCATTTCTAAGGCTCCAGTTTCTCATTGTGGCTTATTATTACATTTCACTGTTCTGAAAGATGATGTAGGTAATTGCACTGGTCCCTTAGCTAACTATAGATTCTTTTTAGTTTCTTAATAATAATGAAATTGCCATAGATGCCTTATATATTTTTCTTCAGAAATAAACATTTAAGTAGAGGTTCACACAAAGTAATCCTGGGCTGCCCTGTGGCAACAATTATAATTAAAATATAACTGTTTGATTATATAATTGAAATTGCTTCCATTTGATTAGCTTGGATCCTTTCCACGGCCATACCCCTCTTTTTGAATAACTCAGCCTTTGTACTCTGTGCTGCAGGAACATTAATGTAGATGCAGTCATGGGCTGAAGAATACATGCCTGTTTCAATCCACAGGTAAAACACTTGACTGTAATACTAATTGAAAAAATCTGGTTTGTGTCTAATTAGACGGCTGCACAGTCCTGCTAGAAATACAGGGCCAGTGCTTAAAAAAACCAAAACAGGCAGAGCTCAGGTCTCTCCACTCCACCAATGACCAGTCTAACAACATGCTCGTGGAGTCACGCTCATGCTTGCTTATGGATGCTTTTTACTCTTGTGCATATTTATCATCAAAATAGGTCTAGAGGCGATCTGGAGAGCTCATCTCGTCCATTACTCTGTCCAAATGGCAGAAAATGTGGGCTGCCTGGATTTCTTTTAGATCTGCCCCAAGAACACTGGTATGATACAGTATGGCATGGCATGGCATGGCACAGGATGTCCCCTGCAAGGGAGCCAGAGACAGACATCTGCTTTGTGCACCCCAGGGAGGTTTAAGGAAGAGAGAAACACAAATATATTCACTTCTGGGAAGACTGAGGCATTGCTGGCAGTGGAGCGCTTTCCCGGTGAAGCCCCGGTGGACGTTACATTCCTCCTCAACAACTGTGTGGTGAAATGTGGTGGTGAAAGCATGTAAGGTTTAGATATAGGGGCCTGAAATGGCAACTTGGCGTATGTAACTCACCCAAAATCATCCCTGGGAGTAGCACCAAAGGGCAGTTGGTATTCTTTTACCACAGTACGAGTGAGCTCAGAAGCTGTGAAAGGGCATGGCATGTTGAGAGTAACTGATTATTTAATTTACGCAGTTTGCAATCAAGTTGGGTTTATCTGGTAGCAGAAACATAAAGCAGATCTAAATATTGCTAGAAATGCACAGAAGAAATAAAATAAATGTGACAGTATAATTACAGCTTCCTTTTATGGTTCCATCAATGTTATTTAAGTGCACATGAACCTCTGCTTTTACAAAAAAGCTTTATGACAATCCCAAATTGTATTGAAATTCAGGAGAACGAGGGAAGAAAAGTCAAATTCCACATGTTTTGATTGGTTTATAGTGAATACACGCAGAGTCCTATTGTAGTGCACTGCATACAAAGCACGACATTCAATTAACGTGTTGGTTAACGATTTCTTCATTTAGTGACAATCATGTAAACAGCAAAGTTGGAACATAACAAATTAAGAAAAGGACTGTGGAATAAATTTCAATTCGGGTTGAAAGCTAATGAATTGAAATGTCAAGTCAATCATTTAAAAAATTAGAATTCAATAGTTTAAAATCATTTAATCATTTTTATAATTATTTTGTGACACGGAAGGAGCAAAGGGTCAAAATACAAAACTGCGAGCATATTTTGGCTAATGTGAATATTGGAATGAACGATTCAGTTGCATTTCACCTGGAGTACATTAGCAACTTTCACAATGATTATTTTTCTTGCTTTCAAGGAAATTAAATAATCAACCAGCCAAGACAGTTCTAAAATAAGCACTTGACCTGTCACAGGATAGAGGGATTGATTACTCTATAGTCTTCATTTCACTTTACTAAATACGTATCAGAGCAGACTTTCAGAGGTGTCTAAAGGTTAGCTCAGCCATTTCAAGCCCCAGCCTCAAGGCTGTGAGTACATTCAGTTCCCACTGAACTTTACAAAAGCGAACCATCGTTGATTAAGCATCAACCCTTAATCACTTTCAGTGGATGCTATGTAGCACAGCTGTCTACGTTGAGGTGGGACAGGAAGAACGTGTCAGGAGCACCTAAGTCCTTTGCTTTAGAAACACAAATATTAACAGTTTACAGCCATGCTATGAAGTACGAATATGCCGAACTGCCGCAAGAGTCACTGGGTTGCTTATTTTGTGGTCACTATCTTCTAAATACGACAGGTGACTAATGGAGGAATGAAAGGGTTGGCTAATCTTCAGTGCGAGAGTATGGGAGAAACACCACGTCAGCAGGTTGAGCAACTATTAACGTGGTGATGGTTTCCTGATGTTACGCTCAGTAAGAGCTGAAGCTCTATTTTTAGAGAGCACATTGATACCACTGCAAAACTTCTAGAAGCTTGTTTGTGCTTTGTCAAAAGCATGGGGAGAATTTATTTTTGGTAGGTGCCTGTACAAGAAGAGAGGGTCAGCCACAGTGGGATTTGCTCGGTCTGTGCACTGTGTGCCAGACTTCCAGGGAATCCAGAGGGAGCTCTGAGGGGCTGATTGTCCAGCGGAGTCTTTTCCCTGTTAGGGCTCTCTGTGTCCTCCACTATTTACAGAATAAACACCAGAGAACATCAAACCCATGCTTTGGTTTTGTTCTGTTTGTTTTTTAGGAAAAAGAAAATGAGATTGTTTTCTAAGTAATATGATTTCTGACTGCAGTATTTAGTGCTGGTGGTGATACTGGGGTTTTGTTAATAGTGGACAGCAGGGAACATAGTCTGCTTGCTTCCTGAGTACTGTATGATATAATTAAGGATGTAACCACACAAAATAATTGTCCTTAAGGACAATTGGGTAAAGCCAGACTGGTAGCATCAGTACCCAAGCATGGGAAAGCAGAAATGACCACCTGAGACAGCAAATAAGATGAATCATCTGAGAAAGTCTATCAGATACTACTCCATGTGCCATCCCACAGCCCAAGACAGTCTCCAGTGTCCCAGGAGAAAATTAAATTCTGTTGTACAAACCCACACTGACCAATAGTCCCAGAACAGCTTGTATTTGTCTTGCTGTGGTCAGCTTTTGGTAATTCACGTAATTCTGCAAAAGCTTGTGACATGTGACAGCTTACAGACTGCACCCAGGAATGACAGGAATTACAGATGGAAAGGAACTGTTAACCTTAGCCCCACGGGACTGCTCGCCACTTCATATTTTAATGCAAAGTGCAGTTGGCCCATTCCAGATGATCTGATATAGATGTTACTGTCACTTTCCCTCTTAGTCAGAAGAGCTCATCAGTGACAATGGAATAGATTATGTTGCTGCCAATAGGAGAAATTCCTGCGGAAAATCTGAGCCACAACTCTATAGGTTCTTTTGAAGGAAAACGACTTAATTATAAGGCTAGAAAATTACCATGGTATAATTAATATGCTTGGTATTTACACTTAGGAAAGTGATTGTAACACATAAAATACAGTATTAAATTGGAATTAGCTACACTTATTTCAGTTACTAATATAGCCGCCCTCCACACCACCTCTTGTGGGACCTCTCCAACATCTGTTTGAAAAAATGAAACCAAATCAGCCCACAGTTTCTGCATGATCTAATTGTAAATCTCCAGTAACTTCTTGGGCTCTATCCAAAACAACATGAGTTCCAATTTTTCCAGTTTTTCCTTATGCTGGGAAGTCAACCACCCATGTTATTACTGGGAAACATGACCCTGTGTTATGTTCCCTCACTGAGGTCCTTGAGTCAATAATCCCAGCAGTGCCTCAGCTTTTTGAGAAGTCCTGTTCTCTTCTTTCAACACGCTTTACTCTCAACACAGTGCCAAATGTTACAATAAGTTTTTAGAGGTGCCAGAGTTATGATAATTAATACTAAGAGAGTTGTAGAAAGGATATAAAAGCTCATACCTCAGGGTTTCAAACACTTTCCCACTCTTAGAGATTAAGATGAACCCATCAAGTGGGGTAGATTATTCCCTTTTTGCCAAAACTGAGATTTCTTGTGCTTTTGTCCAAGGCATCTGGTTCTGGCTGCTATCATAGACAGGAAACCGAACTAGGTGGACTCTAGCTCCGATCTAGTCTGGCAAATCAGATGCTGCGGAAGAAAAGGGGGACAGGCTTGTTCTGTCACTAGCTTGTGTTTTTTATGCACACTAGCACAGAGACGGCCATGGCAGCTGCTTCCACGAAAAGGAAACGGGGCAGAGCAAGGCTGTACCAGGCCATCGAGATTTCCAAAATGAAACTTTCAGTTTCACTTCAAAGTGTGCAGACCAGTACTTCTGAATTCCCATTTTAGCCACATGTTTTGCATGTTTAAAAGGTTTCACTCAGAAGACAGCAACCAGAAGTAATTCTGTGAGAAAACAAACCCTGGCTGGATTTTGCACAAGTCAAGATCCTGTACCGCTTTTCCTCAGCCGTAGTTATGATGCTCTTTTTCTGAAACCCCCGGTGCCTGCTCACGCAGGAGTCAGGGCGATATTCCCTCACCAGGAGTTTGCTGCCTTCAGAAACAGGGTTAACATACATTTAGTGTTTGTACTTCCACTTTCTGCCTGTCCTGCCAAGCAGCGAGCCCCAGAGCAGATCCTGGTGAGGGTGACGCCCTTCGCAGGGTTTTGATGAGAAAGCGACCCGGCGTGCCACGCTGGCCTGGCCCGCTCACGCCCCGGCCCTGGGCAGCGCGCGGCACGGAGGGACCCTCCGTCGTGGGCCGAGGGGGGTTAATCTCTTTGGAAGACTTTCATTTTATTAGAGGGTGAGGTCCAACAGTTTTTCATCATTGAGAAAGAGGTTATGACCCTCTGACAAAATTTTGGCTGCAAAATGAAATTTCCTTTCCATGCAGGAAACCACTGGAGAGAATATTTCTATAATACTTCCATTCAAATAAATCCAGGTATTCCAGTAATTGTATGGTCCCCAGTAAAAATATCAAATAAACCTGTCATAGACTTTTCTCCCAGATGCTTAGATACTGTCTCCTTTCACTGCTTACCCATGTAACACAGCCTGAAATGCTAACGGACATCCAAGGTTACGCTCCTGCGGTTCGGGCTCCGTGGCTTGTCCTGGAAGGAGACAATGGTTTCCCTATGCTCTGGGGTCTGCGGCTCGGCAGCGCTCCTGCTTGCCCAGTAAATGAGGTCAGAGCAGCGCTCTCTGCTAATATCTTGGGTAACACAGCCTCTCGGAGAGAGCAGTTTGAACGTGATGCAATCAAAGGTCATAACTATATAATTTATTAACTTGCTTTGTAAGGCAAAAATGGCATGGCATAGAAAAGGTGTACTCCATAAGGAACATACAGCAGCCGCAACGGTGTAACTGTCTAATAAAATGTTTGTGCTGTTGGAAAGGTTTGCTGCAGAGGAAGATAAAAGACAAAGATCAATAAAATGTAAAAACCTTTACTTGGAAGCCTTCTGTCTTAAGAGCAGACAGGTCTGCTTAGCCAGTGAGCGCAGGGCGCATATTCTCATGGCTGCCTTTGTACTAAGCCTCAGATCTGACTGCTTCTGCTCCCTTCAGGTCCGCAAAAGCTTGTCTTCACCCATGCCAAGGCCTTCCAGTGTCACCCCTTGATAGAGCTGTCTTTTGATACAGAAACATTTAAAGGACTGTTGGTCATTTACTTCCATTTGCCTCCACAGCAGACCTCTCCGCTCATCCGCCCAGCAGCAGAAGGGCATTTTCAGCCTTTTACATGCAGCTCACAGCCTCAGCACGGCACCACAGACTCAAGCCCCCCAAACATTTTAAACAAACCAGAGATGAAACACTAACACAAGTAGTAAATCTCAAAGACAGCTCAGTGATAGCATGTGCCGCTTTAGCTATGACATACAGTAGCTTAAAAAATTAGAATTAGTTACGAATAGTAGATTTCTCAGACTGCCAGACTGTATCATTTATCTTACATAATTTACTATATCATTTTCTCTTATAAACAGCTCAGAAGCCCAAGACTTGGTTAAAAACAAAACAAAACAAAAACCAGAAATGGATTTAATATTTAACCGTTCCCAGGGGACCCAACTCGTTCCTGGTAGAAGTGAATGAGTTTGACCCACTCTGGGCAATTCCCATCAGCTTTAATAGACTTTCTTCAGGGCTAGGCTCCACCCAATCTGTTTTTTAGCTCTTCTCTGGATGACACTCTATTAAAATTAGAGTACCTTGACCTCCACTGGCAAGAGACAAAAGCCCAAAGTATTTTTCTTACTAATTGGCACATCCATAATGACTTCCATTTCAATGCAAGCACTTTGGAAATATGAATTGATGGGTAGCAAAGTTCATTGATTAGAGCTTGTGTAGAGGCACCTTTCCTCCTGGTACGGTTTTTGCACATAATCACTCAGGGGTAGCCAGCACTTACTTATCAAAGAGAAATCCAGAAACGTATGGCTGAACATCTACATGCAGGAAACATTTATCCAACCACATACTTGAGCATTAATTTTACATACAGGAAGAGGGATTTCCCTTCTGATGGTGATAGTTCCTGTAACAAAGAGATGGAACGGGCTGAATAGTTTATACTATTTATTATTATGGAATGGGCAGAAGAAATTGAGTGACCTTCTAGGTTAATAAGAATTTTGAGCAATGGTTTCATTGAGATATAATTCAGTGTTCAGGAGGCATAAGTCTTATATCTTAATTAATAATATATAGATATTTTAAAATAACATTTTAGGAGCATTAAATCTATTATCACAATAAGACACTTCAGTGTGTGAACTAGTGTGAATTAATTCACACCTAGTTGTATGGATGGCTCTTAGCCCTTTGGCCCCATACTTGACAATATGCTAGGCTTGAATTAATGCACTGTAATTCACAGCTTGTCATGTCTTATTGCTGAAGCATATCCCTGAAGTGGCTTCACCAATATATAGGCTGGCTTCACACTTTCTCATAGAAGAATGGCTTCAGCTCTTCTCAGTCACAGCCACTCTCCAACGCTGTGACCTCTGAGAAAGGTGTCACGCTTCCCACTGCCATCAGCTGGCGTTCCCCATTCACGGAACTGTTACTGCTACCTTTATAGCCTCGGTGCCTGATGCACAACACACAGCTCAGGAGCGGATCTTTCTGAAAAAAAACAAAGTACATTCAGCTTCCTTGCTTCCAAGCATGGATATGCTGTTTGGAAAACTGCAGACTTATTGAGAGACACCTTACCATAACTCGAGTGCGACTGTGGTGTGAAACGCTGTATTGCATCAGCACGGTACTGGCAAATATGAGGGCTCACACACGGTGGAGAATAAGATTTCTCCTCCATTCTTGCTGAACAGAAATAATTCTGAATAAACCATCCAAGACAGACAGTGACTCATCCACTGCAGGAATTGCTCAAGAGAACTTCATTTCAGCGCGTGGGAAAATACTACCCCTGTAATATTGCTACAGACTGCATCATCTTGATTTATCCTCGTTCTAGAAGTGCAAGCATTATTTGTTGCATCCACCTGGATGGTGGCCTCACATAACCTGCTTAGTTTTTTGCTTATTCATTTGTTTGGTCAGCTGGCTGGTTGTTTTTCAGATGCATTTGATCCCATTTGACATTCCCAGTTTGGAGCTTTATGTGGGAATACCAGAGCTGCTCCAGCACTCTAAAAGAGTAGAAAGAGCCCCAGTTTTGTAGTGTGCCCTCAGAAAAACAGCTGAGGTGATGAAGTTTGAGAAGTCAAAAGAAAAAAAAAAAGAAAAAAAAACATGTAAAAGCGAAGAGCTTGATAGGTGTGGTGATAAACCTGAATAAATAAATGAGAGTTGCTGCAAGACACGGAGGTAGCAGTTTTGCTGAGCTATGTTGGAAGAAAGCCCTGATTGTGTGCCAAAGCAAGAGAGCAGCTGTGAAACGCTGGGTGTGGGTACTCAGCAGTAATCTGGTTTAACCCTGTACATAATGATATAATGCAATGTCCAGCCCGTGCTCACTAAGTGCTAAAGCACACTAAGTAGGTGCCACACAGGCATAAAATATGCATAACCTGTTTCTTTTGTTCTGCAGTAATCCACCTGAAGTCAGTACTCATTCTTCTGTCCATCTCAGGAACCATGAAAAGATGAGGCTGAAGTCTTGGTGTGATCAAAACTTCTCTCCAGACCAGGTCACAGGGCTGTATTCTTTCCCAGTGTCATCTTAGTGCTTTTCTCAACATTTCCCTCACATAAATCACCAAAGCTACCCTTCAGTGTCAGAGTGAGGACAGCTAGAAAGTTGTAAAATACAACTACAACAGCAACAGAGTTTATCGAGCTGCAAATGCTACAGAAATGTGTGTTTTCCCAGAAAAAAATCTAGAAGACCTTGGTGGAATTATTCAAATATAAGGGCATTCCCAAGGTTGTCAGCTCTGGGGTTTTTTTCCCAGTTGTTAAGATCTGTCTTCAAATGTGGGTCCCCAAAATAATTTATCAGCACCTTAATATAGGTGGCATTTTTTTTCCTCTCTGCGATAGATGTCACCTATGCAGAACATAAAGAACTGGTTTGTTAACAAAATTAACTACGTATTTAGGAAGATGGTATCAGGTATTTCGGTTTGAAAATGTTGTCAACAGTTTTTGTTTCAAGGCACACCTCTGGTAATACAGCTTGCATATACAAAGGCTGATAAGTGACTACATACATCATGTCTGAATATATACAGAAGTTCAATATTTCTATTTACAGCGTAAAGTAATGGAGTCAGCCTCATCTGAGAGAGGTTCTGCATGCAATTTGAGGGAATCTATGTTTAATTTAATAGGTCATGTATCTGTCTCAAGTGGGGATTACAGTATCTGGTTTAAAGTGATCTACAGTATCAGGCTTATTATGTAGCTTTTATTTTTAGCAAGGAATGGATTTAACAGTTGACACTCCTACTTAAGTATGAAATACATCAAATTTACAGCCCAGGCCAGCCTGCTGGCTGTACTAGACACGCCAGTTTACAAACAACCTTGGGACTTCCACTCGTCGGGTAGTTAGGGGCAGCGTGGAGTGGCAGGCTGGAGGCATAAAATCATCACGATCCTGCAGCAACCTGGGCTGATCTATGGAGCCGTATTGTTGGAGAGGTTGTAAAGCTGATTGGAGGACGGGTTGATCACTGCACTGGGAAAAGTTATGGAGCAAAACAGAGTAGACCGAATCCAGAATGAAAAATAGTTCATGTTTGAATGCCCTGAAAAAGTGTATCGCACGCTCTGCTTTATACTTGATGAGTGCTAATACAGCCAGACAGCGGGACCAGCAGAGCTAGTCTGCAGCAAAGGAGAGAAAAACAAACAAGCATTAAAGAAATAACATGAGCATAAGATTTCTGAGGGCTGAAGGGGAGTATATAAATGGTTGCAACACACACTGAGGCAGAATGAGGGTTTTCACATGATTGTTGCTGGTTAAATGTTAGAATTATTTGGATACAGCAAGAGATCAAAAGATTATCATATTTCCTGTGATGATTGGCGGCTCCCTCGATCTCTCCTTGTCTGTACCTGCCTGTTCTTCGCTGCGTCCATCACAGTACCTGGTTTCCAGCTAGAAACCAGTAGCAGGAAGCTGAGTGCTGGTACAGTTTCTAGCATAATGAGATGACTTTCATTTCGCTTGTGTAGTAAGAGTGGCAAAACAGAGGTAAGTCATAAAGAGCTTATCTGTATTCTAATTAACTCAACTTTTGCTTCTGGCCTGGTCTGTAGGTTTTCTTGGCACAGGAATGAATCCTCTCAGGTGCAGAGAAAGAGGAGTGTAATATCTAGTCATCATAATTGTACCAGTGAAAGCTGCTATATAAACACAATTATTCTGCTAAAATTGCACTTCTCCTAGGAAGCCTATTCTACTTCTGCAAGTGGCTTTACTGGAGTGATACAAAACTTTCCCTGTATGGCCTGGCTACACAGACTGCTGTGCTGAGCACTACTAGCATGCCTATATGAGCAAAAGGCTCATAGCAGACATCGCTTTGGTCACTGAGATAAACCTTAGGATTTTTTTCCCCTTTATTTTAACTCATTTATATCTAGCTGTAAAATCAATATCTCATGACCAGATTTCAAGTGCAAGTTTTGCTCCTGAAAACAATGCTGTAACAGAGTCATCACACGGTTCCATGTCCACCACTGAACAAATCTGCTTCATTTGCAATTAAAAGTTAGCTTTTCTAATTGCCAGCTCTAGTATCTCTCTACCTGAGCTCTGGCAGCCCAGCCAGGGTCAGCCTTCCACACACATCCTTACCAGCTGCAATGCAAGCTGAATTCTGCCCTGCCTTACGCTGGATTCTCACACGGACGTATTGAAACAGCAAGAGTGGACAGGGGCATAATTTCGCCTTTCACACCAGTTTTGTACAAAAGGGAGGAAACCTGGTTCAGGTGACAGAGCACATGCTGAATTCATTTCTCTAGCCTTTAGGATTCATTCACTTATGTATTTTCTCGGGCACAGTCTCTCCCTGGCATTGACTCTTTGGGATACCACAGACAAGGAGGCCAGGCTATTTCCACAGGGTGGTTGTTTTGACAAGGTCAGTAATAGATAGAAACAACTGAAATCTTCTTTCTTTTGTCTTCCTCTTTTGCTCTCCTAAAGGATACAGCCCTGAACTAAACTCCACTTTCCCAGCCACTGCACAGCAAGTTGGTTATTTCTGTAGGCAAGGTGGCAGGTTAGTGGCAGGAGGACACTGCCGAGCAGATGATGTCCAGGAAAGTTTAATTGGCTCCCCACAGGTCCTATACTTCCAGTATTGCTTTTGTAATAAATTCAAAACGTCACTTGTTAAGTAACCCGAGACCTTTCTTGTAATCACACAGGATTACATTAGAACATTAAATCAGACATAATTGGACTGTCCCATTTAGACATAATTTTAAGGTAAAAATAAAAAAAAAAATCAGACAGTAGTGTATTATATGTAATGAGAAATTTATTGCAGTTCCAAAAATATCTTCACTGAAAGTATAAAAGAATTTATGGGCTAATTTTTTTTCCTGAATATAGAAAGGACTAACTAGAGTGTTTTAATCTGCAGCCACTGAAGTAAGCACTCTTTCTGACACAAAGGCTTTGCTTTTACTAACAGTAATTAGATCTTTAGTCACCTGTAGAAGAAAATATTCAAGTGCTCTGCTCTTCGCTGGTCTTATCTCTTTAAATTACACTTTCTACTTGTTCTTGAAATAGCATCAACATAACTTCATTGGCTTGGATATTTTGACATATAATCAACCTTACAACTGATTTCTCAAATGAAGGGCTTAGAATTAAACTTGAGTCTGTTGAACTGAGATGTATAAAAATATTCATTTCCTTTCTGTAAAGTTTATTATTATTTATAGTCAAATATATTCACTATCAGAATGCTTCGTTGCAAAAGAGGTTGAGAGAAGGCAGAACTACCATCAGCATTGCCACTTTCCTGGAAATTGATGTTCTGCAGGTATGTTCAGAGAAGTTTTTTTACAGAGATTTCCCACCCCAGAAAGTGAGGAAAAGGATTAGGTAGTAGAAGACCACCCCGGCCGCACAGACATCCTGCCCACAGGGCAACCCCGGCAGCCCGTGTGCGCACGCACAGGATGTGGGCGAGTGAAGAAACGCGCGCAGGATGTACGCAGCCATCTCACACCAGGGATGCTTTCTTGCAAGGCTATTACGATCACCAGAGCTCTCCTCTGCCACACAGCCTGGCATCAGAGCAGGGTGGGCAAAGGGTTCCTGAGGTGGTTCCCGCTCCTTCGCAGTGTGTTTCTGTGCCCTGCTGGGGTTATGCCTTTTTACAACTGTAAAACTAATAGATGTGCAGGAGGTTTTGCTTAAGATCTGATGAAAATTAAACATGATCTTGGCATTTTTGTATACCGGCCGGTCTCTGCCTTCAAACAATTTTGAGCTAATATTGCTCTCAGAGAAAATTTGTGTTTCAGGAAGAGTTCTGAGACTTCAATCTTTATTTCTCATGCTCTCTCTTTTTGGTGTGCTTTGCATGTGTTTTAAATGAGATGGTTTGGAACTTATGGGTGGTGTGCTTCCATCTGTGTTTTATAGTCTTAAGATTTCTAAATGCATACACTTCATATTTATATCATAGAGAACTCTAATAACCTTGTGTTGTTATCATTTATTTCAGCTTGACATAAATCAGGAGCCAAACGAAAGGGAGGACAGGTTTTTCTGTGTTTAACTAGGTTGCTTCACGTTGCTTGACATTCTCCATGACTTTATTTAAAAGCTTCCCTCCAGCTTCATTAAACTGCCTTTGACAGGCAGCAGCTTAATATACACGTGCACACACACGTATGTATATATGTATTCATTTGAATTGGGGCTCTTTCCCTCCAGTCTCTGGTAATTATGATTTGTGTCTGGAGGGATGAACTGTCTAAAAAATAATAAATAAGAGGTCATGAGAATTGAAAGCCAGCGTTCAGGTTCATCTAGAAAGAAATTAAGCAAATCAAATTCAGGTTTATAAAAGGAAGGAAATTACCCTGGGGTCTCCACACACTGGATCAGAACTGACTTGACATATTTAATTATATTGCAGGTTCCTGCCCTTCTAAAGAAAATTGCAGTACTTTTACTACAGCCACCTAGGGAGGTGACAACAAGGTTATCAGGCAGTCTAGAACTGCTGCAACAGCTCCTTAAATACACCCAGCCAGGGAGGGCTCCTAGTGCTAACGACACCTCCTTACACCAACAAATTAAATCCCAGCTGGCTACTAACTGTCCCCCTCAGCTGATGGAAAGCTTCAGCCTTTTGCAGGTGTGGGTGGGA
Source organism: Balaeniceps rex (assembly GCA_013401315.1). NCBI lineage: Eukaryota > Metazoa > Chordata > Aves > Pelecaniformes > Balaenicipitidae > Balaeniceps > Balaeniceps rex. The sequence continues at coordinate 65,418 of VYZW01060894.1, forward strand.
GGGAGGGAAGTGCCTCCTGAGGTGGTAAAGGAAGAAGAGATGGCTGGGAGCTGGTAGTGGCAGAAGCTGTTGGTCACACAAAATGTGCCTTCAAAGTAGCGGTGGGCTGGCATGGAGGTCACCTCTGCCTGCTCTGCTGGGTCTGGGTGGCAGTGGCTGCTGGATTTGCAGTCCGCTTGCGGATGCCGTTCTCAGTATGCTGAGAATGCTGTGTACCGCAGAGGTATGCAAAAGAGATGACTCAACACCACTCCGATCATGATCCTACAAGCAGCTTGGGGATTTGGTCTTGACGGTGAGCTGATTATTATTTTATCTCTTACCAAGCTGCATAATTCACAGCAGTCTAATGTTTGCGTGTTTTCTTTGTAAGCCACTCTTGCTATTTCGTTAGTAGCTGTGTTAAAAGAGAAAAATGCCTTTCCCCCCACAAAACTATTTACTCTCTTTCATACAGACTGCTCCCAGCCTTTCTACCTCTCCACAGAACCCTGAGCCCACTTGAAGGGTTGTATTTTTGTAATCGCTAAACAGTCCATTTCAGCTGGATGCAGAAAACCATCTTTGATTTCAATTTCCCCTTAAGTGATTTAACTAGGCTCCCGGTTGAGAACAGACTTTGAGAGGGGTCTGGAGTGGTTTCTGAATTCAGTCACCCAGATGAGAAAGCCAAATCTAAAGATGTTTATGAGTGTGCACAATGCACCCTCGCACACCTGCAGCCACAGGCTGCAATGCCGAGTTGATTGCCAACCCGTGCGCACGTGTGTCGCTGCTGGGGGCCTCGGGAGATCTGCACTGTCTCCCCCACCGACTGCTGGGGTTCTGACCTTGCTTTGCCAAGAACTTGACTGAAGTGAATATGTAAGTAAATAAACTACTGATATAGTAGGTTTTTGCACAGTTACCTGGAGTGAAATCCAGATGCTGGTTATTTAAGGGTTTGATTCTTTTATAGATTTCTTTGGGGCTGTCTTCAAAGTATGACCTAATGTGTTACCTGAAGCAGTGCACATATGACCACTCGCGTAATGACTCGCTTGACTTGCTTCAAGGATAGGAAGGGATCAGACAAGTCATGAACCTGCGTATTCTCAGGCTATCCAGGCTGCATTGTCCCATTTCTCCTTCCTTCAGTTAGTGATTCTGATAATCTGATGCCACTTCTTTAGGCTGTGAATGTCCACATTGATAAATAGCAACTGGTAGTTGTTTTGGTAGTATTTACCAGCAGCTGAGGCCATGTAATACTCAGCAGGGAGGTCCCTGTCCTGATGGATGCTTTGGTACAAGACAGAGTGGGGTTTTTTGCTGTAGTTGTTGCCTGTTCTGTGGCGCGAGCAATAGCAGTTCATAATTTTACATCCAAAAATGCAGGTTCAAAAGCTGCTGGCTGCAGCACAGGTAACAGGGTCTGTACGAAGGGAGGAATGGTGAAGAAGCATGGCCACCATCTTTTGTTGGTCAACACGCTTCTGGTAGAGTCAGACTGTGAGCACAGCTTTTGGATTACTGTTGCTTTGAGGGGGCTTTCAGACAAAATGCATCGTGACACTGCATATGCTGTGGGCAGAACTGCACTTTTCTTGGCCTGCCTGGATTCTGGATATTAAGGTCATTTTTAAAAGGTGTGCAACAACTCTCAGCCAACCTATCCAAAGGTTATTCAATCTGCTTATACAAGAATATACATGGAAATACTTTTTCTAAAGCAGAATGGTAATGTCCAGACAGAACCAGCAGTTTCAAACAACCTTAAATACCTCAAGGAAGTCCTCAAAAATGTCTCCATCACTGAATAGAAGCTGCCTTCAGCTCAGGGCTTGGGTCTTGGCAAGCCATGGGGTTTGCTGTTGAGCTGTTGAAGGCTGCAGTTTGAAGAGACTAACCCAAGTATGCACAGTGAGGCTGTACAGGTACAACACACTCAGAAAATTGTGAGCAGGATCACCAGGCCAGCGAAGTGCATGCAAGAGGATGTAGAATTAGATTCAACAGGGATGCTGATTTTAGGCCATGAACACCAGGTGCAGCAAAAGCAGGAATCTTGGCCTACAGAACATCTTTTGTTATTATTAATAATGATAATCCATTATACTGGTAGTGCTGGAGTACTTGTGCCTTTGGAAGTATGAACAGATACCTTACAGATTCACCTAGAACCATGTGAGTTGATGTCGCCTCCACAACCCGTGCAGTCTGTTCGTACGGCAACATGCGGCAGCAAAGGTGGTTTCCACGCTGTGCAAAGGGGCAATGAATAAAACACCAAAGTGCCAACCAGTAGGTGATACTGATGGTCTGTCAGACAAGAGGTTGGAGGGAAAAGGGGAAGGGGAGAGCAGTGCTTGAGCAGCACACGCTGAGACACGGCTCATATGCTGCGGCCCTGAGACAGGCCAAATCCTGCTCACCCTTGTCCTGTGATTAGAAACAATAACTGACAGCACAGGGAAAGGCATGGGACTTAGCCTGGTATGTGTTGCTTTCTTAATGGGAACATCATTTGGCTGAATGACACTCGGCTGTTGCCGAAGGATTTGGAAAGCAATGCTGTGAATGCACTGAATGCCAGCGAGAGTGGGAATAGGAAGCTCCTTCTGAAAACCAGGCCGCTCTTTGCTACCTTCTTCAAATAGTTGACTGCCGTTTCATTTGGTTTTAGAGGAGTACTTCTGCATTTGTTTCTTTAAAAATAAAACCACAAAAGTAGTAAAATGCTCGCATCTCATCGGTAAGAACCATGTTCTGCTCAACTTGCTCTTTCAACTAGTCCCTTAAACTTTGTATTTACTGTATCCCATATAAAATGTGTCTAAACTGTTCCTTTGGTTTTGGAGGGTTTTTTGTTCCGAACATGCATATTTTTGCAGCCACAGCTTGTGACAGTTGCTAGGCGTTCCTACTTTACTAACAAATGAGACTTTCACTTTCAAATTCTTTACCAAATTGTGCAATACATATTCTTTATGAGACACTGAGTTAACATTTTAAAAAAAAAAATTTTGGCAGTGGAAAGACTGTTATAGTTGTGTGACAAAATTCAGATTGGAAGGAAATAGCTCACAAAAGCATGAATTAAACATCTAATTAAAAGTGTTAAGTCTCACTTTAATTTTCTTTAAAACACCAAAGACAGAAAAGCAGCTGCGTGCCTGAAGAATGCAGTATGATAGGATCCAGTTGGGTATGAACATAGAACTGATACGGAGAGCTCAAGGAAAAATATATTTATGGAAAATGTGGACTTTTGGGGATCCTTGAAGACATGATTTATCACAGAGTAGATGTTTGTAAGGGCTGCTTATGAAATGGGAGTGGCAGAATGATGTTTTTTTCCTAATTTGTGGTGAGCAAATATATATTTAATTAGCTTCATTTTTTTCAATTAACAGATGATACTCCTAAGCATAATCTCGTTCCATACCTCTGGTTTTGGACTAATGGGTTCACAGGGGTCTGACATAAATGGGCTCCTATTTTTAAGTGACTACTTTGAAGATATGCAGTTCTCTTGGCTCAGGGTTGCGGTGTCCTGCAAGCTGTGGTTTGAAAATGTTAAGAAATTATTTGCCTCCTTCTCCAGTTAGAATTACAATTCTAAGCCAGAAAAATTTTATTAAAAAAAAAAACAAAACTGTAATTTTAGAAGAATACTTTTTTTAATCTTCCATATTACATATCTACTTAAAAGGAACATACAGCGTGACCTAGGATTGTTATCTATTGTTCAATAATGTAACTGGACAGTCTAATATTTGCTCTATGAATATGAAAATTGGAACACTAAATTGCTTGGGCCATTTCATGTGATTATGGGGGAAAAAGCTCCTTGCCTAATTACAATTGTAATTCAAAATGTATTTTAAAATATTAAAAAGTTATCTTCACTTGCAAAACTCCGTCTAACCAGAAAGAAATGTGTTGTACTTGTATCCCTCCCTGTGGGCTGCATTCTGTCAGATACTGTGCAGAGAGGTCAGGTTCAGCGAGATGAGCAGTGAAACTGTATAAAATGGAACTCTCTCCTAGTTTCAGCCCCAAATTGTGCAAAAAGCCTACCTGCCCAGCCCAGACAGAGTCCAGGTGCAAGTTGAAAGACTAGACTTGGATCTGCCCTCTAAATTAGAGTGGTTTTACACTGGAGCAACTGGAATGGAGCTTCTGATTTAAACTAGTTGCTAGGAATTAAGAAAAGGGCTTTTGAAATCAAAGCATTTTTCTTTTCAAGTCTGCCCTGATGTTGGGATGGCCCCGGTGCAGAGCTTCCTGCTGAAATAACCGATGCTTCTAAGGAAGCAACGCCAGCGAAGGGCTGTATTTATTCTGGGTTTGCAGGCACTGAAACCCAACGGGCCAGGTTCTTGGGTTTATGCCTTGCATGTCTGAAAAGCTGCGACCAACAGTGAAACCACGCAGTGGAACAGTTCTGCCCCAGTTCTTCCCTCTCCCCGAGACAGTGATACAGCCGCCTATGGCTGAGTGTTCCTGCATGTGGCTTGGGGAATCAAGCAGAGCAATACATGAATTTCAATAAGTATGCCCCCCTCTCTACGTACAGTCCCACATGCCTTTCTCAATTTTGTTTCTGGATGGAACAATTAATGTGCATGGGCTGTGTGAAGCCATGGGCAGCTAGAATATGGGTGTGATTTAGCACTGCAGACACAGTACCTGTAGACAGGCATGTCGGGCAGAGAGAGTCAAATTCAGTTCTTTTGTTATCAAGTTCCTGGGCTCTAGCCTATACAGGTAGAATATGTGCATTAAAATACATTTAACATTACTGCGGGCCATTCTTTAAATACTCTGATCAGGTCTAGATCTATAAAGAATGACTTACAGTATAGCCAGGAATCATCATGCACGCCTTGGATTAAGAGAGGAGGGAGAATAGTGTTCTAAGAAAAATCAATTAAATATTTAAGCAGAAAAAAAGTCATTTTGACTCTTTGGTTTCATCTGGTAGCAACTGAAAATACATTTTAGGAACCTTTAAAGTACATCTAATTTTTTTATTCACTGCCAAAAGTAAGAAGTTTCTCTGGTTATTCATAAATACATGAGCAGTATGAAGTGGTTACTCATTTATTCAATACATTATTGCACAACAGTGTTCTAAAGTAAGAGGTTTAAAGGGGCTGGAAATACAAAGCATTGAAGCATAGCAATGGTAATATTAATTTGCAGAGGGCAGCCGTATATGTCTAACAATGGAAAACTGGATGGGGGAAACGGGTTGGATAACAAGATCAGGAACTCATAAACTGAACATTTCCCTCTTCCCCCCCCCCCCCCAAAAAAAAAAAAAAACAAAAACAAAAAACCAAAAAAACACAAGAACCAAAACAAAACCCCTCATCAAAACAAAGAAATCAGAGAAGCTGCTGAAATTAAACAAAACATCAAATCATAAGTAAGAGAGGGGTGGGAGAGGAGAACTGATTAAGTCATGGCTGCAGAAAGGGAAATGAGCTATGAGACAATGGCTGGAAAGTTAACACTACACTGAAAAGAGCTTTCTAATTAAAAAAAAAAGTTAGTCACTAAAAGATTCCAATCCCCAGCCTAAAACCCAGAAATATTTTGCTGCATAGAAAAGGATACTTGTATGCCCATGCTGAATTCTCTGCCCACACACAATACGCGTGAAGCTTTATAACTATTGCAGCAAAGGTCAAGCAAACAGTTGGTGCTGAGGACCTGGTGCCTGCGTTGTCCGGACTTCGGGCGTTCGTGTTTCAGATCAGCTCTTGCCTGGTCAGGCTTCATTTCATGTCCTGGCTTGCACTGTGGAGCCAGCCTGGAGCAGGCACAAGGGCTTCCTTCTGGTGGAAACTAAACTGAGATGTGGCCCAGTTTGATCCAGAGTCACTTCAAAAGAGCTGCCTTGACCTGAGGTGCCAACACAGACACCCCAGCCTGGGAGCATGGGGTGCGCTGCTGAAGCTGCCCAGGTGCAGCTGTTTGTGGTTTTGGTACTTGTAACCTTGTCCAAAGTCGATCAGCAAGACCATTGCTTGCAGCTGATGAGTCTTCCGCACATCTTGTGTTTTGGGTAATATTTATTTTTGGCAGAATAATCATGTGCTGCTTCTGTGCCTCTCACCCACAACACAAGTAAAGGGCTGATCAACGTGAGATTGCTGCAACAGTTTGTGAAATGATGATTGCTGGGGACTGCTTGTACTTGATGGGGAGTTCACCTATATATTTTTATGTTGATGAAGTCAGATGGTGCTGATAATTCTGCCTTTCCTCCCCATGTTTATACAAAGAGCAACGACCGGTCCCAGTTACTAAATACCACATGGTTGACAACAGAATTGATCGTAGGCCAATCTGCTTTAACTTCTTGTGCATCTGTACCTCTGCGTGTTGTCTTGGTCGTTACCCAGAGGACACTACTCTTAAATTGCATGGCATTTGTGAGCAGGGTATTAGTTTTGTTAAGAGTTGCGTACCCCATCAGAATTTTAATTTGTTTTATTTAAAGTCCCTAATTAACAAAAACAGGAGCAACCCAAAATGTACTGGAAATGGTTAGCATCAGTGCATTCATTATTGTATAGGAAACAACCAGATCTTTACAGTGCTCTCCAGGCATTTTATATCTGTTCAGAAAAGGCGGCACAGGAGGCTGTGTACCATTTGGCACTCTTTTTATGTAAATGAGCACAGCTGAGGATTGTGGCTATTAATATATTTTTAATTGAGAATACATTGACTAGGCAAAAAGAGAGATGTTTACTCTACAGAAATGCTACTGGCAGTCTTCTCTCCACAGAGCATCAACCGGGGGGGGAAAAAAAAATCATGGCATAACGGTTTCATAACTTAAAGATACATTTTTAAGTAGATCATAAAATTCAGGGCAGAACAATAAAAGCAAAAGTTTCTATTGCATTGCCTTGCTCAGGCTGTCCCAGGGCGAATAGTGTAGGTGCTGGCCTGGCATGGAGAGCAAAGGCACCCAGAAGAATTTCCCAGCGCTGTGTGTCTCTTGTCACACTGCTTTAGTTTGTTCCCCAGCAGCAGCACCTTGTGCTTGCCCCCTGCTTTCAAGAATACAAATAGCCAAATATCCTTAAAATGGTGCATGGGGAGCAACAGTAACTTAAATTAAGCCTGATCCAAAGGAGTGTGGAGTTACTGGGCCAAAACCTGCTCCCAGTTCCACCAGTGAAAACGGCAGCATCGTGTGGCTGTGCTGGCAGTGCTTTATCGCAGCCAATAAACCTGTGAGCACCGCTGAGTCGCCTCACACGCGTGGCTGGGCCCACCGGGATCTGCCTTCCCTGCCCCAGCCCAGGCTCCTCTGCTTTGCCGTGTGTCGCATGGCGCACGTACACCTGAGGTCAGGCTTTATGCCTGTGGATAAAATTGAGAGGGATTTTTCTCCAGTCATTCTACTTAAGGAATTATTTCAGTCTGCTTAAAGTGAGTTAAATATCTATTCAAATTTTATATCAATAAATATGAAAATAAAATCTTGATAAGCACTCATTATCTATGTGTCCTAGGTCTTATCTAGCATGAAGAAGACATTACTGTTATTACTTTTTTTAAAGTGTATTTTATTCTTAAAACTGTAGATTATTCTGAGTCATTTTGGTTTTTAAACCATGAGGGTTTTATAAGATTATATTTTCCGGCCTAGAAAAAGGAGGTTGAGTTGTCTCAGTACAAAATGAAGTTACAGATAGGACCACCCCAAAACATTGGCTCTTAACTTGCTTAATTTGCTTTGAACTATAGGAAAAGAACAATTTCTGGTGAAGTGGGGGTGGGGAGAGGTGTGGACTTGACGTTTGGGTGTAGGGGGTTCCCCTGTGTCAGGTGGGTAGGGAACAGATTACTAGTGGAAGGTGTTTGTGTCACAAGATCTGAAAACATAAGCAAAGAAACACTCTCATTTTCCAGTGAAACAAATATTCACCCTGACTACTTTAAAAATTAGGCTCCAAGTGTGGAAAGAAAGGGTAAATGCTCATAGCAGATTCTCAAGCTTCAAGGACACCATTGTGACAGGTACAGCATAAAAGTAGGGAAAATTATAGAAAGCAGGACAAAAAATAAGCTTTTCTTTATAAAATTCTCATATTTATTCCTGAAACCTCCCACAGAACTACTGGGGCCATCATATCCTGGTTTAGTTCCCTAAATGGATGGACTTGCTTTCCAGATAAGATAGTGGCAAAATGCATGTTTCAAACTAGAACTGGTCCTGTGATTCTCAGGAGGTGAAACTGCCTGCAAGGCAGGAGAAGCCCTGGACTCAATCTCAGCATATGTGAATAGATGTCCTAGGAAATCAGTGCTAACTCTGTAGGAGGAGACAAGTGTGGCAAATCAGCCCATACAATTCTTATAAGTAAAGTTTTTATCCGAAGGATAACTTCCACCTTCCATTATTGAAGAGACTGGTGATGCTGGGGAAGTACTGAGCTAGCTACAAAGGGGGACAAGACAGAGTGCTGGTACAATGTTCAACACTGAATATCTGATAAAACTGAAAATTAATGCTTTGCTATGAATCACATGGCCCAAAATCAGAATAGCATGAAATAGTGGTACTCAAGGGATACTCAAGTGGGACTTGAAGGAAGTAGAAAATCCCAGCAACGGAATAAACATAATCAAGTAGAAGAGTTTTGCGTCAATGTAAAGAATAATTTCTAAATTGCCACAATATTTCGTTTAAGTGAGAACAGGCCCATTAACACAAGGGAAGTAAAAATCCTGGGTTTGTCAATTAATTCCCGAACTGTGGGATTTTTTTAATGAGGAAGAAAAAAGGACTGAACTTGAAGGGGGGAGGGAGATAAAGAATGAAAGTATTTATACCATTCTGGGACTGCTCTGTATCTACAGCAGAAAAGCAGTCTCAATTTTATCCCATTTGCTGCCTGGGTGGTGGTGGTTTAAAATACAGTCATATCTGCACTTCTTTGGACTTTTATAAAGCGCTATCATTTCAATTTGCACTTCTGTTTTAAAAAAAGTTTTGTTACTTTTTCTCAGTTCAAACTCTTTGTCCTCCTGGAACTGATTTGTCCCCTCTGATTCTGATACTGTCAGAAATGAATTTCCTGCATATCATTTGTGGCCCTTAATTATCTCTGGGTTAATCTGCCTTCTTACAGGGAGGCCATCTAGTTTACCCAAACCAGTCTAAGGGGAACAGAGAGTCCTGTTCGTATGAGCCATCCCTTGGGGCTCTGCTGGCAGGAGATGCATTCGCAGCGCTGGTGAGGGGGGGTCTCCTGCAGGGGCACAGGAACTTAGGGCAGCAGCAGCACCGCTACCTGATTCACCCTGCTCTGACTTTCATAGCCGGATGCATCCCCACGCACTGTCGCCCATCATCATCGCAGACATTTTACTACTCTGTACCTACATTCTGGTCTAAAATGGCAGAAGGCAAGGTAAATGAGTTGTTAATTATATCCAATGTTATGTGGCTGTGCAGCTAAAAAATTTATTCACTGGAGATGCTGTGAGCTAAAGGTCCTTTTTGGCTCATTCTTGCACATGAGCTGAATTTTAACACTGTGCTCAGTTTTTTAGGTCTATGTAATAACTGATGTACTATTGGATGGTTCTGGATAAGGCTATATGGGGAGAAGCCACCTGCAATCAAAAAAGGTTCAAGATGCTGAGTAGGCTGTGATGGAACAAAGTTGCCTTGTAAAGGATTGGTTTTCTTCCACATAATTCTAATCTGGAAAACATTACCTGGGTTTGGTTTTCATATATTTATCCATTAACTATTTCTAAAGGTAATTTCCTGAAGCAATAAAATGGTAATGTTTGCACAATTAACAATAGGAACATACGAAATGACATAGCAGTGCATGTCTGAATGATCAAATGCAATTTGGCATCTCTGATGCTACTGTGTACCTTATGACAGGTAAAGGTAGGCATGACGTTATGAAAACAGCAAGTTGATTTGCACTTTGCCGGAAAAGCTTTATCTGTAGTAGTATAGCATCTTAAAAGTACAGTGGAGTTATGAAAACTACACATTTCATACAGTGAAAATGGTGACTGTGACTTTACATTGCCACCAGTCATGTCAGTAGCTTCAACTCCCTAGGAGCAAAGACTTAAGTCAAGAAGCAAGATACATGAAAAGTCAATCAAAATTAATTAAGAAATTACAAATTAATCAATAATATCCCAGAAAGTCTTGTTATGACCTCAGTTACTTGTTTAAGCATAAACAAGACAATCAGCTACATTTCCTGTCTAGAAATAAGATCATTGCCAATTAACTTAGGACTTAATTAACTCTCTAAGGTACTGAACTTCAGATGCATCATAGACTGTGTCTTAACATTATTATTAGTTATTGCAGTGACTCTAGTACATTCTTGATTTATTATTATATAACTATTACATTTACACTTATGATGCTATTAAAAAACAAAGCCTTCAATATTACATTAAAGTTAATGCCACATAAAGGACAGAGGCATTGAATAAAAGCAGAATTAAACAGACGATATAAGTTTACATTGGAAACGCACTAGTCCAGCTTGTGTTCTTTGCTTTGAGGCATCAGCATAAGAGTTTATACGTTTAGAGGTATCAATTTTCCATTGCCCAGCTATAATTGCTCTTTATTTCTGGTCATGAGCTATTGGATTTGCCAGCCCTCTGGCAGCTCAGAGAAGTCACGGAACAGCACTGTAATGTAATCCCTACCTTCTTTTGAAGATCCTTCCTGCTTGTCTCTTCTATAAGAAAACTTGGGACAATTCTGATTTTTTTTTTTTCTTTTCTCTCATGACATCCCAGCAATTTCTTTTTTCTGACACCTTGGTGACCCAGTTTTCTTCTTCTGCTTCTCTTTCTGTTTTAATAACTACAAGCTGTTCTTTTTCCAAGGCTGAGGAGTATTTGTTCCATGTTTGCCAGGAATAAACAGTCCAGCAGAACAAGTGTTCTGTCTGCTGAACAGAGGAGCAAAGAGAGAAAAAGTTGGATCGGCGCAGACATTTAAAGCTGTTCCTTTGCTCAAAGTGGATGTTAACGTTAGTTGTTTGGTGGTGTATGATAAATGTCTCCAGAACACTGAGTGTCTGGAAATAGACCTACACTATAAGTAATATGCAAGTGTAGCTATTGCCTCGCGAGCTGGCAATAACAACACCAGCACGCATCTTTTGTAAATGGGTATTTTGTCTTTTTTACGACCCTAAAAAAGTCACTACAAAAGTATTCCAATCTTTTATTTCAGAAATATTGTCACCTTGTCTATAAGTCAAATCCTTTTTGGGTGCCTTTATGCGCTCTTTCCACCAGGTAGAACAGTACGATCCAGTCTTCACCTTTGGCTTCACCACAGTTTTAGCTGGCATCTGGGCTTTGGCTTCTTTACTATTTTATGACTGAGCTGGACAAATCTGGCTAGGAAAGCCAATGTACCTTTTGGCACTGATTATATTTACAGCAAGAGTGGGCTAACAGCAATATTTTGTTTCATGAAAGAATCGTTTCAGCTTTAAGAAAAGCTCACAGCTCCCATGTGTATTATCTTGTGGTTTGGGGTTTGTTTGGGGTTTTTTTGTTTGTTTGCTATGTCCAAACTTAGGAAGTAAAACAATCTGGTATCTGCTTCAAATCTGGCAACCTAGACATAGGTGGATTTAGGATTTGCAGGGCTTGTTTTGAGAAAGAAACAGACTCACAGAGAACCCTTTGATAGGATTGACCCCACTCCTTTACAGTGTCTGAAGATCAGGAGCTTCCTTGTCCAAAACGCTCCTGGGTACCTGTTTTGTGACCGACCTGCTAATGATACATGCATGTACGTGGTGATGTTGCCACAAGCTAAACTGAAACTTCTGCATCTCTCCATCCACTCATCCTAGGCTGGGACTGCAGTTAAGATCTCCAACTCCACAGCATCTCTGACAGGTGCTTCAGTATATTCAGTACTTCACGCGCACATTTTCCTTTGATTCATGTCTAGATTGGTCACATAACATTTTACCTGGATCTAAGAATAAGTCCCTTACAATAAAGGGGGTGTCTACCCGGGGAAGTGGATTTGGCAGAGTCTGCCAAATATAACAGGTGAGCTATTGTTTCTACAAAGGCTAAAGGAATACAAAATGAGACATTTTTGTTCTAGAATAGAAATATCCATCCTGGGAGTGTCCTTTCTGGAAGTGAGCCAGGAATAACTCCCTGGGATAATGCCCCATAAGGGCTCACCCCTTTCTGTTGTCTTGTGGGCTTTTTCCTTCAAAATGTGAAGCAATCAACACACAAACCTAGTGCTACATACAGAGATGTGCTTGATTATCTTAGCACATAGGTTTTTTTCTCAGTTGCTCTTGGACTCGCTATTAAACACTGTTTCACAAAACTCCTGGTGTTATCCAAATTCATTTATTGAGTGCATTTTCTACAGAGGTCACGTTGTTATTTCTTTGTAGGAAAAGAGCAAGCAGTGAAGAATGCCTTTTTCTTTCCAGATGTAGTCCTAGCTGCCAAGGATATATGGCTAATTAGAGTAACATTATCATAGGACAAATGGATCACTTCTCGCATACGTGTCTGCCTTGGTTTGTGTGCATGGGCTTGCTAGCAGAAACACGGCTGGGAGGAGACTGAGGAGAACTGGTGGTGCTCATAGAACTGATTTCTTTGGTATTGTGACTCTTGCTCTGCTGCCTTTCTTCTAGATCCTTCACCCCTTCCTTGCCATTCTTCATTTCCCAGGGTAAAACCAAATCTAACTCTGGGGTAACAGTGTCCATTGTCAATCATAGAATCATTTGGTTGGAAAAGACCTTTAAGATCATCAAGTCCAACCATACCTGTCCACTACTAAACCATGTCTCTAAGCACCTCGTCTACCTGTCTTTTAAATGTTAAGGATCACATCAGCCTCAGCTCTCGTGTTCTGTAGTTCAGCTGCTGCTTTGCCTCTGCTTGGCCCCAAATCTAGGCTGAGCAGGGAAGCAGCTTCTGCAATGAGCTTCTCTGGGTTGGCTTGTCAGTGGCTTCTGACATGCAGGGAGAAAATGATGATGTTATTGCTATTGCTGGGTAGTGTAGAAGTACTAATATCTTTCCAGGCATTAAAGAATTGAGTTATGCCTGGGCATTTGCTAGTTATGTACTTGCTCACAGTCACACAAAGAGCCTGTGCAGAGGTGAAATAGGGCACATCTACTCTGCCTCACTTTCTTGTGATTTAAAGGACACTCCTAATCACAACTATTATGCCTGCCACACACTGCCTATATTTCTGAAGGGAGCTTGACTGAAAGTACTGACATTTCTTAATGATATTTTGATCATTTTCTTGTAAATTATACTGTTAGGAAATGTGCCATGAGGAATAGAGGAAGAAGTGGAGAATTTTACTTTTAGCCAGACTTAGATGAGTAAACCTTGCCACAGTCCTGGGTGCTCAAGGTCTTTCTAAGATGCGCTTAAGATATTAGGGGCCACATTTGAAACTTNTCACGTTGTTATTTCTTTGTAGGAAAAGAGCAAGCAGTGAAGAATGCCTTTTTCTTTCCAGATGTAGTCCTAGCTGCCAAGGATATATGGCTAATTAGAGTAACATTATCATAGGACAAATGGATCACTTCTCGCATACGTGTCTGCCTTGGTTTGTGTGCATGGGCTTGCTAGCAGAAACACGGCTGGGAGGAGACTGAGGAGAACTGGTGGTGCTCATACAGAACTGATTTCTTTGGTATTGTGACTCTTGCTCTGCTGCCTTTCTTCTAGATCCTTCACCCCTTCCTTGCCATTCTTCATTTCCCAGGGTAAAACCAAATCTAACTCTGGGGTAACAGTGTCCATTGTCAATCATAGAATCATTTGGTTGGAAAAGACCTTTAAGATCATCAAGTCCAACCATACCTGTCCACTACTAAACCATGTCTCTAAGCACCTCGTCTACCTGTCTTTTAAATGTTAAGGATCACATCAGCCTCAGCTCTCGTGTTCTGTAGTTCAGCTGCTGCTTTGCCTCTGCTTGGCCCCAAATCTAGGCTGAGCAGGGAAGCAGCTTCTGCAATGAGCTTCTCTGGGTTGGCTTGTCAGTGGCTTCTGACATGCAGGGAGAAAATGATGATGTTATTGCTATTGCTGGGTAGTGTAGAAGTACTAATATCTTTCCAGGCATTAAAGAATTGAGTTATGCCTGGGCATTTGCTAGTTATGTACTTGCTCACAGTCACACAAAGAGCCTGTGCAGAGGTGAAATAGGGCACATCTACTCTGCCTCACTTTCTTGTGATTTAAAGGACACTCCTAATCACAACTATTATGCCTGCCACACACTGCCTATATTTCTGAAGGGAGCTTGACTGAAAGTACTGACATTTCTTAATGATATTTTGATCATTTTCTTGTAAATTATACTGTTAGGAAATGTGCCATGAGGAATAGAGGAAGAAGTGGAGAATTTTACTTTTAGCCAGACTTAGATGAGTAAACCTTGCCACAGTCCTGGGTGCTCAAGGTCTTTCTAAGATGCGCTTAAGATATTAGGGGCCACATTTGAAACTTCAACTGAATTTAAATAGGCTTTGGGTTAGACCCTTGAACAGTTAACTGCTTTTTTTATACAGCCTGTCATCATACTGCTTTTGTAGTCTTCAGCTCATCAAGTTCTCATAGCCTCACGAGCAAAAGTAATGTCACCATTGCTGTTGCTCAGGAGTGATTATTGTAGTGGGTACAGCAGCACAGAGTTAGGAGATTAACCTCACCATGCCGAGTGAGGAGGGGAGGCAGCCTGTGATGGGAGGTCAGGCTGGTGGCAATTAATGGCCTTTTCATCATATTCAAGTACTTTGCTCTGTTCTGGTAGCTGGTGGCTTAGGCAGGAGAGATTAAACTTCAGGGAGATAAAATATAAGGGAGGGAGAAGGAAAGAGGAGGAAAAGTATGAAATGTGTGACACATTGCAATGATGCAGTTATCTTGGCAGTTCATGAATGACACAGCAAATCCCAGACACTACAAACAGTGTTAATTCTGTGGGCTGTGATACAGACTCCTCATGTTCAGCCTACCCAGATCAGAGGATCTATCATCAGTAATTGTCACAGACAGAAGCTTATGCTGTTAAAAACAATCTGACATCAATGGCAGGTGGGACTGGAGCTTGCAGCAGCTTTGGAAGGTTTGCTTTATTTATATTTTGCTCCATGATGTGTGACACTGTGCATGGACCAGAATCTGGGGGTTCATTCACAGGCTTACCACCTCCCCTACCCAGCATTCTTTAATCCTGGTGCAAAGGGACTCCTCGTCTGGAAGGGAGAGAAATCCCCACTGACAGAAATGACTTTGCAAATTGCAGGGCAACAGCTAAGAGGGTCCTTTATCAATAACACATACTGGTTGTTAGCAAAACCACGAGCCTATCTGAAATAAGTCAAGATAATCTTTTTCAAAACCTCCTTCAGCATCACACTGAGACTGGGATTTTGTTGTTACCT
>VYZW01060894.1:102204-134806 GCA_013401315.1 Balaeniceps rex
TAAGGGGAAAATGTGACATTCTGTAAAGTATTAAGTTAAATAAATATACTAAATGATCTCTGAAAAAATGTGTGGACACTACTGGTCTTTTTGAGCTTCTTAGGACTGAGACAGTATGCTCCAGTGTCATGGAAGGAGTGTTGTGATGCTTTCTGTATTATGAGGCCCAAATTCTGTTTTTGTCTGAGTCAAGCGAAATTCCCATCATGCGAGATGGGACAACATTGGCTCTAAGACTTAGAAAAAGCACGTGGGCCTTAATAATAGCAGGGTCAATAGGCAGGTATGTAGTTTTAAGCACACAAACACTCCTATTGAAACAACTCTGATTTCAAGTTAAGTTTTACTGAACTGGGTTCTTGATCACTCCCAAAATGTGCAACGTGTTTTACTAGTGAGTAAACCCCAGTTCTCCATGTACTTGGTAATGGAAACCAACGTTATTTTTGACTGTATAGTACACATCCATTTGCCTGAAATGTATCAGCAGTTTTTCATGATTCCACAAATAACTGGAGAGCCAGAAAGAAAGCAAATATTAAATCTCATTTAACAAAAAAACCTAGAAGAATTATAGGAAACGTTTTATACTCTGAACCCATGAAGTATGTGGAATAAGCATCTAAACAGATAGACCCCATCCTGTATTTCCCTGGTGGCTTTAGTTTGAGGTAATGGAATTCCTTTATGTAGAGGACTTGAAGGATTGGGCTCCTGGATGCTTGTTAAATGTACATAATCCATAAATACCATAAAGTACCCATGTCTTCCTCCAGCTTGGGCCTGAGCCAGTAGCCAGTGACGTCAATGGAGATGCTCCCAATTGACTTCAGAGACTACTGGATTTGACCCTGTTTTGGCCAAAAGGCAGACTTCATGAAATGTGGAGCAACTCTCTAATGACCAGGATCAGCAAGGCACTTTGCACACACCTAATACTATGCATGTGGAAAAACTCCACAGAGCCCAATTCTGAACCTGTCTAATTCATGTTTACTGCCTTGCTTTTGAGAAGAAAGAAAAGAAAAATGGAGAGGAAAGCTTGAATCTTTTCTCTTGGTTGCAGTTAACAGAATAGATTTTATAAAGCCATCAAACATCTATTAACACTGAAAACTGAAACTGTGCCACAACTCTGGGTTTTGCAACATTACAAATTCTTTAAGCATTGAAAAAGAAGATAGTAAATCCAGTAATATGTCAAGTTCCAGACCACTCATAACATGATGTAGTCAGGAAGTCACAACAGTGACTGAAAAAGACAGCTCTTTCATCTATTTATTGTTACTGAATGTTCTATATCGATGCTTTGTAATAAAAATATTTGTTTAAATTGTTTTAATAGCTTTGGTCAGAGGTCAGGAGGCATGTTACTCCTGACTAATGGACAACTGTAGAGATAAAAAATGAGAGGAAGGATGGCAACGTGCATGTCAGTAGCTTTTAAGCTTCATTTTGAATAACTTCTGATGATACAGTTTTTGACCAAAGATTCTCAGAAAGGGCATGTGATATTCAATCTGCGTTTGAGAGTGAAGATTTTGGGGAATGAGCTGGGGGTTTGTTTTCAAAAACTCTGTACTGGAGCCTGGTCTCACAGCAACTTGAAAAGAATTGCAAGTTGCTCCTTAATTTCAACAAGACTGCTGTTGAGTGCAATCAGTACGATGGGTTTACAAGGTTGGGCTCATAGTGCTGAAAAAATAGTATGGAACTAGAGGGCTGAGGTAAGGGAATAAACCAAAACTTCCTGCAGTTAACTTCCCAGCTGTTAGAAACTGTTTTATCATGAAGAAGCTGTTTTTCAGCTCGTACGCAACAAATCCACACTGTAAATTATTACGGCTGTTAAACAAAGGTCTAGTCAGTAGTCTCCTCTTCTGTAAAACTTTATATCACGTTTTAATGACATTTTATGAATGTGTTCAAATCAAGCTGAGAGAAGAAAACTCTTAGTTTTGGAATTTCTTTTCTTTATGTGACCTCAGCAGTTAATCTATGTCTTTTTACTGGAGATTATTGATGAGTCCTTATTCCAGGTGATTTGAGATGGTGAGGTTTAAGGAGAGTTGGAGATGATACCACAACTGAAGCTGATTTTCATTGTAGGTGACACAGAGAATGGGGGAATGCCATTTACTATGTACAATACGTAAGTCTTGTTTAGTGAGGAGCTGTAGTCAGCAGTTCAGATTCCTGACTCAGATGCTGCATGGTGCTACCAGTTATAGTAAGACATGAATAGTTCACTCATAATTACGTGTTTTTATAGGGGTGGGATATTAACAACCAGCAAAGAAGAAAACGAGAGAGAGCACCAAGTTAAAAATCACTCAGTTGTTCCTTTGACAAGTATTACAAAAGCTATTTTTATCACTGTGGGTGTACATGGTGTTGTGGAATAAGTAAATTCTGTAGCTCTACATTGCTTTCAGTGCCTGGGGCTCAAACCTGCAGATGTCTTACTACTGAGACTAGTGCTTTTTCCTTATGGCACTTTGCATGGAGTGTTGTTAGGATTTGACCATAGTTTCAAAGTTTTCTTCTTGGTCATTCAAGTGTAGACCCTTATGATAGGTGATGGTATTTGCATCCTACGAAGTGATAGACACCTAAAAGTAAGACTGGGTAAAAACAGAGCAGTACTTGGTGGCTTGTGATCTGTGCTGAGAAGGTGGCTTCACAATGGAATGTTTTTCATTTAAAATATTTTTAGGTCTGAGGGTAACAATCCATTATGTAGGTCTACTTATTCTTTTTTCATCCTTTACTGTATCACTGGTTTAGGTCAAGATTTCACTTGTGAGGAAAAAAGCAAACAACTGTCAGTAGAGAAGGCAAATGCAAAGCTTTAAATATAAAATCAGGAAATATAAAATGTCATTAAGGTTGCCAGTTCCCATTTATTTTAGTCTCATGTCATGAGGGAAACTAAGATCCTGCAGTAGTACGGTGTTTAGGTGAGTCTGTTTCTATACTGCTGTGAGTAGCCATGCTTATATTTGAGAATGTAGTATTATTCAAAACTTGGAAAAATATATGCCTGTTGATTATGGACCTCTTTGTCTGCATAGAGGCCAGTGTAAGAGATGACTTCAGGGGACTTAATTTCAGAAGGTTGCACACTTTTTAGGTCCCTGTCCTGAACTCTCAGGTGAGACACCCATAGCTTGGGGTAGCCAATTCATGTATAAAAACTTCGGGCTGCTCTTTTGAATGTGGGGGTGATTTTTCTTCCAGTTTCTTTCCTGTAGAACAATGGAATGACATTCTTCCTGGTGTTTCCTATGAAGAATAATGATGAGGAATTATCTTCTCTGTCTACAAGTGTTTAAAAACTCATTAGTTAGGGTCCCTGAAAGAATTCCAATACAAGTCAGTGGGTGTGGTGAAGCTGATCGTAATGGGAAGCGGACTGGGCCCTGGGGCTGGTGGTCAGCGGGGAGGCAGAGCTGTAAAGAATACTGCGCATATGCTATAGTAAGCATTTTCATAGATCTGCTCTGTGGGAGAGGACAATGGCTTTGGAGCTCATATTTACTCAAAAAGCAGCCCTTTGATTTTCATGGCTCTATGCTTCGTTGCACATTGGAAGGCCCATTTGTCTTCACCAAGCCTTTGAAGAGGGATAGGTGAAGGGATTGAGGCATTGGCCAATGGCTGAGGGTAGCGGTTGCTTGGAGAAGGAGCTAAGTTGCCTTGCTTTTTTTGACAACAACTCTGCCAAGTATTACCATCCTTTTTAAGTTTTCTAAATCAAGGTGAATATATATTTAGGAATAGAACATGGATTCTCTTACCAGCTCTGCCACTAGCTGCTTTACTGCCTTTGGAAAGTCACTTTGTGACTGTCAAAGCGGAGTAATGATATTTACATCTTTGGTAATTTGTCTTTTTTTTTGTTAAGGTGGAAAGCATGAGAGAGAAGGGCCAGCTGTGTAGTTACCTTTATCTGGTGTTTCTGTTCACTTTTTCATCTTCCCGGAGGTCAGCTGGGAAAGACTTTTGACATTTTCTCTACTCTGAACTTCACTCTAGCTATATAGTTCTTAACTAGCTTGCTTGTACTGCATTACCTACAAGAAGAGCAAACAGCGTTGACGCAGATTGTCTATGGCATAGCTTATGCACTGAGATCCTTGTGTTGGATGCAACTTTTGTGCTGATGATATCAGACATGTTTAGGAAAATGGGGTGATGTTTCTGGCCACAGACCTTTCAAGCAATGTTGATTTACATCTCTCTGCTTTACCTCCTGTTGTAAAGTGAGAATAATAACATCTCAGAATTTTACTGGTAGACTGAGGCATTTTGCAGAGAAGTCATTGTCATTACCCCTTTTTATACACGGGGGAATGGAAAGAGAGGAGCAAAGTGACTTGCAGAAGGACTCGGTGTTGGTCAGGACTGCTGTCAGCTGAGTTCCAGTTCACTGCTTGCCCACTCTGATGGGTATATTTTCCTATTTGGCAGGGGTGTGATGAGGTTAAGTCCTTTAATGTTTATGAATGTTTATGGTGATGGAGCAAGACAGGAACCTAGGCAGATATATTAGTAGGGGAAAGGCAAGCCTGTAAAGAGAAATGGTAGGATTTGGGCAGAGCATATCTGCAAGAAAAGCTAATCAAAGCAGAGAAACTCTTCTGAAGGGCAGAATTTACTTACAGTGTGCATATTTGATATAATTTACCCTGCTCTCAGCTGGGCAGTCAAGGCCATGGACCTTTTGGAGACAGAACGGTCTTGTTACTCCAGAAGACTTGTCATTTCCCGGGTCTTATAGGAAAGCTTTGTATATGCAGCTGTAGCTTAAGTAAACGTCATGTCTTGGATGCTTCACTGAATAGTACATCCACACTTTTTCAGAAGCATTGTTGCTCTTTGAGCCAGCTGTCTTTGTTTCTAGCAGACCGCTGCTTTGTTGGTTAACCCTGGGCATGAGTTTTCTTCACATATGTTATTAGACTGAACATATTTTCTATTTATACCACTTGAGGATACAAATTACTGCGTTGTGTTTAGCAAGCACTAGGAAGAGTACATCTTTGTGATATATAAAAGAAAAAATGAATACAGAGGCAAAATTTTATTCGAAGGTCCTTTCTTTCAAGGTTCAAGGGAAAATAGACAGCAAACCCAATTGATGGTGTTTATTTTTATGTCCCAGAAAAGCAGGAGGTATTTGCACATATGTGTTTTAATATATTATGTTGGTGGAATTTGGTTCTGAAATTAACAATGGGCTTTTGAAGAAGGGAATGAATTTTGATGAAATCCTGTGTATCATTTTAAGGCAATTAGGGAGATTATTAGTAGCGTACCTACTTAGAAGTATTGTCTTTGTGACTTTGATAATTGTCTGTGGGCCAGTAAAGTTGCACTAGAGGGCTGAGCCGAAGGCCACTGCAGCTGGCTGAAGTTTTTAATTAATTTAGTAAACTCTAAAACATGCTTAGCCAGAGCTTCCTTTGCTTTCTCACTCCGTTTCTGGAGAAGATGACCTTTACCTACTCTGTGGTAGAGCTCCAGAAACATTATGCAATCTATTGCAATATTTTTGTTACTGCTCAGTCTTTCCTTCTCTCTTTAAAGAGCCCTTGCCCATACTGACTGTTGTTTAATGTGCACATAGGGGGGTCATAGATAAGGGAACATAATTAAAGGGGGTTTTGATATTTGTGTAGGAAAACAGCCGTGTGCTCATTCAGAATCATACAGCCCCATCAGCAGGACATTGAGCACGTTTGGATCGTAGACCATGACTAGGTGTTATCCTCATCAGGATAATACATAATACACTTTTCTGTCGCTTCACTCTGCCTGGTTCTTTCCCCATCACCCAAGACAAGCTGTTGTGTGAGAATTTTGCCTGGCTGGAGACTGCTCATGAATCTTGCGGTACATGACATGCAGGCATCTAACAGGCATGACAAGGAACTGCATGAAATACACAGACATGACACAGAAGTCCCATGTTTGAAAACACATTAGCGCTCCACAAATAACCTGATATCTAGAAGGCTTTTTTCTCCCGTATATCCATAATCAAGAGTATTCTGCTAGCTGCATTTCAACCAGATCAGGGTTATTTTAGATTTTGTAATGATCCTCACTTGTGTAAACTCACACAATCTGCCTGCAAATTCAACTTCAGTGATAAAAGGTCTCATCAAAAAATTGAGGCAGGCTAGAATGTTTGGTTAAGATTTAATATCTTTCTAACTAATTATAACGCAGTGTCAATATATGCTTTAATATCTGTGGAAAGAAAAGGAACATAAATGATACAGTTCCATTGTACTAGGTCTTTTGTAAACAATTAACCGTTAGGTGGATGTCTGAAGCAAGGGCAAGAGAATTGATAAACCTATTCCAAAGGGCTTGAAAAGTTGAAGTGAATTCTAAATGTAGATTAGGAGCAAATGATGACAGCCAAGCCAGCATTACCTCAGTTGATTAATTTATAAGGATACTGGTCAATGATTTTAACCAACAGCTATGCATAGTGGAATCCTAATGGGATCTGTCTGTTAAGATTACATAAAGTAGAGCATTTGATTTATTTCATAGCTTTCCAATGCTCCACTTTAACTTCATACAAATAATGCATTAGTCACACTGGATAAAATGGCGTATTGAATAAAGTTGTGATTTTGTCTGCTTCTTATAATCTGATTTTTATAAAGGATTAAATCTGTTTTAGTAGTTTATTCATATCATAAAAGAGATTGTCGGTTGAATGAAATCTTTACATCTGCCACTTTCTATCTCATTAGAAAAGACAGTAACATAAAGTTCCTCATTTCCTCCCAGTCTGTTTTATCCCCTGGTGTGTCTGAGTGTGTATATCTTCTGCACATGTTTGTATATTATAATGTCAGTGTGTTTTCGAAGTTGTGGTTAAGACTGCATCACAGCTTTGGTGGGGCAATACCAGGGGTTATAAACGTGGCAAAGAAAATATGCAGCCAGGAACAAATGGGGGATGTGGCAAGGGGCGACTGTCAAAAATGTGAAAATGATGACTTTTAACAGCATGGCCATATGCATACGCATTGCCAGATTCAGCAAGGTGTTTAAGTACGCACAGTACTTTACTGTGAGTATGCCTATGTCAGTGGACGCAAGTGCATGCTTAATGATAAGCGCATGTTGACTTATGGCTGATTTATGAGGACATGAAGGTTGGGCATTCCTCTGAACTTAAATGTCAATTGTCAGTTGAGATCAAACTGTCCAACTGTCACGCATCTGTCACAGTTCCAGTGGTTTTTAAAACCTTCTTCTAATTCAAATGCATGGTTGTTGGTTTTAAGCTAAATATTTAATACAAAATTATGAATTTAGGCATTTTTATCCATCGTGCGGGAATGTTGGCTTACTGTTTGTGTATTTTATTCCTTTTGTTTAAATGTGTGTTATTGACAGGATGCTGCTGTTAAAACTGGCAGTTGTTTTCACGTGGAGCTTTAAAGAGGAGCAGATGATCTCTTCATAGATATTTTCTTATTTGTGTTTAAGGTTCTTGCCATTTCTATTTAATCCCATTAAGGGTTTAGGGCCAGACTTGGTCTTCTGAACATGAGGTTCTCTTGGTTTGTGGTGCTGAGTGGAGAGGTAGTATCCAGCTCTTTTAGTTGCCTTTTTAGTCAGAAAAGCAGATTCTGAGGATCTCTGTTCTCCCTTCTGAGGCCTTGCTGAGGATGAAACTTCTTCATTCACATTTTCATTTGTTGATACATGTTGCAGTTTTACTGGCTCTGGCATTTCAATCTTGGCTCCTTTTCCCACATACTTCGAATCAGTAGGAGTATTTTGATATAAAATGTGTAGTCAGCCTCTTCTGTAGAGCAGGGAGCCACTTGCAAGCTTTGGTTGCAAACGCAGTGGGAGCAGCTGTAGCGCCTGGGTGGGCAGGGAGGCTTGTGCTGGGCTCTGCCCTTGCAGGGGGCCTTGGGTTGCCGAAGTGTTCATGCAGGATTATACCCATTTGACTCCCAGCACAGGAGCGGGCCTGTCCCTGACTCCAGCAAGCTTCTCGAACAAGACTTTAAGAATCACTTATCGTTCATCAGCCCACTTTGTTTTAGGAGAAATGACAATGGGACCTAGCTCTTTGCTCGGTGCTGGCCATTTTCTCTGCAGCAGTGGCACACTCACTGACTGAGCTGTACAGTCAGAGCTGAGTCATTTTTTGCTTAAATTGTGTTCATTACTGAAATTGAGGAAAAAAACCCTTTACTTGTCATGAAAGTGTTTTTGGTCGTGAGTACATTCCCATGACGCAGAATGCTCCTCGAAAGGGCAGTAATGTTTGCTGAGGTGGAGATAGAACCTACATTGTAGTTTTGGGGGCCAAATCCAGGGGGTATGCACAGGTTTGTTTGCTGAGGGCAAGTAGTTTCCATTTGGTGTTACTGAATGAACAGTGCCCTCTTTTTCAGCTAAATTTAAATATCTTCTGCAGCAGGTTTACCTACACACATGAAGCAGCTCTAATATCTCTGACCTTGCTTTAAAAATGGGTAGTCTAAAGAAGCAGGCACAGCTCCAGTGTGTGCTGGTGTGTGGCTCCAGTGGCACTGGGGGAGGTAGGAATTGCAGGTGTCTTAGGAGCCAAGGGAGCCTTCCCCAGCCACCCTCCTGCCCAGCTAACCTGGCCTGTTGGAGGGGTCATCCTGGAGCTGCACATGGCTGGAGCACACATCCATCACTGCTATTGGAGAATGTCCAAACCTGGCACCTTCTGTATGCGCAACTATTTAAATGGAAGTATTTGTCAGCTTTCTCGTATACATAGTAGCATAATTTTCAGGGGTGGAAAGCGCATGCTGGTTCGCTATGGTTCTAGTTGCTATTCAAGAACACAAGCTGATGCTGGACCCACAGTTTCGTAATACACTGAGGCCTAGTGCAACCTTCCAGCACTCGATTAACAAATTATCCTGTGAGATGGTTATGGCAATAAGACACAGCATAAGTATTTAAATATGAAAGAGCAGTGCCACACTGTTTATTTTCTGTGAGGAATACTGACTGTATCTCTGAATAAACAGACAACAGCCTTTTATGGGAGATTTTTGTTGTATTTTATTTGGCAGCTGTTTGTCTTAATAGGAATTCTTCAATAGTATTTATTGTATTTTGTGCTGGTAGGGGGGAGAGCCAAAGCAGAATCTGAGCAGTTTTACTTGCTTTCCTCATGAACAATAAGAAAATATTGCTGTATTAATTACTGTTGTGCTTTATTGGCAAAAATAAAGAGATCGTATAATATGAAATTACTAATATAAGAAAGGCTTTGATTTTCTCATTAGCACAGGATATTTTGCATCTGTTCTGGTTCACGAGTGCATTGTCGGCACTTAAATAATAATAATGACTCAGTAATGAATAAGAATAACAACAAATAGGCATGTGAGTATGCAGGCAGTCAGGCACCCTCCGGTGTTTATCAGTAGGTTGGTTTTGGAGGTCTTGCAAAATGAGCTTTTCCCATATGCCCATTCAGATTTTCTTAGGTCGTTGCACAGCCCGGAGATTCATTTCGCTGCTGGCATGGCTGGGTGATATACAAGCACTTTTTTCATTGTGTGTCAGGAGTAAAGTGTTAAAGTTCTCACTTGAAATGGAAAATGTATGCTTCTTCCACTTAGAAACATTTAAGTCTCCATTTTTCCTCTGTTCTATTTTTTCTTGCTTTTTTTTTTTTTTGTGAATAGAGTGTTAAGTATCTCATTGTTTTGAATTTGTGAAAATATCAGAGCTATGGATTGTTCTGCCAGTCTCTCAAGTATGTTCTTAAAAATGTAGCCTGGAAACACCTTTGCTACAGTTCAACTCAGTTTGTATCAAATTGTCCCTGCTTCTATAGTTGCTATTACAAAACTGGATAACGTTAAACTAATGTTAGCAGTCTGTCTTGAACACCAAAAAGCCTAGGAATCTAAAATTAAGGTTCAGATTCTGATTTGACTCTTAGTAGATTTGACTCACTGTCTCACCTTTTATAAAGTCACCTGCTTGCCTGTATAGTATGCCACACAGTACAATTTATGGATTTCATTTTTTTCCAGGTCTTATGCTGAATAGTTAAGATCAGTGATAAGTGAAGGATAGCACGATATTCCCTTTATTGTTAAAGCAGTGGCTAATTTCATCAAAGAATGTTAACTTTTAGCCTTATTCTCAAAATAATTTGGACTAATGATGTGGCTTAATGGTTCTGAGTTTAAGAGAAAAGGAAAATGCTTAGTTCAAGTTGGGGGGAAAAAATCAGCAATTTTATGCTTTGAGTTACTATTTTCTTAAAACACTACTCTGTATTGTAAATTATACCCTTATGAACCTGCAGCTCAAAAGAAAGTCACAAAATGTGTGTGCATGTATAAACAATAATCTGGAATTTGACAATTCTGGTCAAAATACTTAAAGTTCTGGGCTGACAGGCGAGAGGGCATCTTCTGCGTGAAGGGTTTAAATTGTACCTTCCATTTAATGCCATTAAAAGACTGCCTTAAAAAAAATTACCAGAAAGTGGCCTTATTGATTGCTCCAAGTGATACTTGCTTTAAGAAGTCTGCATGTGCTAATGTGCACTTTAACAATATCTGTGAAGCAAAGGAAAGCAAAAGTGGATTTTTTTTTCCTTATTGATTAAAATTATTTTTTAGTCCAGCAGCCCTTAACTATAAAGGCACAAACTGTACAACACAGGCATGGTTAAAATAAAACAGCAAGGGAGGAATAAAAAAAAAGAAAAACAAAACAAAAAACCACCTTCCCCTCCAACTAAAACAGTTTAGCCCTGGATAAGCCAAAAGAAATTGGTAAAGCAAGTAGTTTATCAGTACATGACCTGTAAAGTACTTAAAGTGATCTGTGAATGGAAGCTACCCTAAGTCTGTTTCTTGTCACAGTAATTTGTCTGGCTTAAGGGCAAAGTAAGTGGGTCTCCTTGGCAGTACAGGAGCAAGTAGATCACCAGGTAAGATCAGATAGGAGTCTCTGGTGGTAACAACAGAACTACAACAAAGCTCTTCTTTTGACACCATTTCTGCTGCTGTTACTGCTGTTAATAAGTGTGCTAATTATCATGAACCTGATAAGGCTTATATTAATTGACTGAACTAAATGTAAATTCTAGTTAAATAGAGAATAGTTTAGGAGTTTTGACAGGTGCTGGTTTGCTTAGCTGCAGTGTTCAGAGTAAAGGCATGCTTCAAAACAAAATATCTGTATTTTAACTCTTAGATTTTGGGGAGGCTTAAAATGTTCAGATTTGACTCCTAAAATAGAAAAACTTAAGGTTTTCAGAATATCTTCTGCCTTTCTCCCCTGTCCTGTGATACTTTATGCAAGGGCAATTAGTTCTTGCAGTTTTCGTATTGCAGTAAAACCCCTATGCAGTCATTTGTCACATACTTGCATGGCACGGAGTAGTGTGGCCTAACTGTTTAGTCTCCAGATACTGTTACAGTGGTAAATGTTGGATAATAAATAGCAACAACAACCAATCTGATGGCTGTAGACTAGATGTGGAGTTCCAGTTAGAGGGCACTCTGCGTTGGGCTTTTGGGCAGATCATCTCTCTCTACGTCACTCTACATGTTTGCAAAATGGATACTGTAGTATACATTTGGCTTTAGAGGCGGTTTAGGGCATGCCTAGTAGTTGTGAAGATACTTTGAGGTCTTTCAAATATCTTTCATGTGTCCAAGCAAAACAGTATCAGTATTAAAGCGCTCTTTTTTTGCCTGGGAGGAGGGCATTTCCTGACTTACAGAAGTGTTTAAATGCTGAGTATTGTAAGTGTAGACATGGAAATGGACATGGGATAAACAAATGTGATACCTCTGGTGGTAAATATCACAGACTTTCTTTGGAAATGCTGGAATATTTATAGTATATTTTATGTATTCCATAATTAAGCATTGCCATTAGTGCGCACCACCTCTTCATTTTAATTGTCAGGAGAGCTGTCACACAATAACACATGCTGTAGCATGCTGCAAGAGCAATCGGGTTTTGTCATTTCTCAGCTACATTTTATTACTTTCAAAAATTTTTCAATTTTTTTCCCCCTTCTCCCTCCGGTAACCATAATGTTCATGTGTAAGACTGACAGCTCAGGAAACCAGTGTCCTCTGCCTGTCAAGAGGCCTTGGCAGAATGAGGTTCTTCCTCTGTGCCCAGGTCTGGCCTCTACCAGAAGGCAGGCAGGTATTTCAGTTCCCCTTGTTCCTGTACTTGATGCCCACTGTAATCTGAATCATGCTTGCTAGGGACTGACTTTTGTATTATTCTTGCTATATAATACTCTCCCTCAAAAAACACTCCCAAAACAATCTCCCACCAACCCAACAAAAGGCAAACCTGTTGTGAGGCTTGTGCAGAGTTTCAAGACTCTGTAATCTCACTGTGAATGGGGCTGGAGTGGTACCTCAGAGTTAGTTTTGATGCACGTGGGATAAAAATAGCTGTGTGCTT
The DNA here is from genome assembly GCA_013401315.1 of Balaeniceps rex. Taxonomy (NCBI): domain Eukaryota; kingdom Metazoa; phylum Chordata; class Aves; order Pelecaniformes; family Balaenicipitidae; genus Balaeniceps; species Balaeniceps rex. Next base: position 114,694 of record VYZW01060894.1, read on the forward strand.
TCTGCCCTGTGCATGCCACCTGTTCCAGTGAAAAGAGGAAGCCTTAGTGGCTTATAATGGTCACGAAACTAGCTGCATTTTACTGAGACATACAGGTGCAAATAACACCCTATTTTAAAATATGTAAGGTAATAAATTGGCTGTTGAGAAATTAGAATGCAGCTGGACTCATTTGCAGGGTGAGGGTGGCTTATTTCTCTGGGTGCTCCCTTTTCTGTCAATGCGTGGTAATTACCAGACGTTACACTTTATTTTGGATTGCAAGATCATCACATGCTTTTACTACATGCAGTGCTTTATTGAAGCAATCCTGCATTATGTCTACAAAGTTTTAAAAAAAAAAAAGAAAAAGGAAAAAAATTACAATTACTTCCTGCCTGAGGAACATGCTGCAGGGCTTTTTTTTTGTTTTTAGTTTTTAGTTTTGTGTTTGCTAATTTACTGTTTGTTCTAGAGCAGCAGTGAGTGGGAGTTAAACTTTAAGTGCACATTTGGCTCTTTAAAAAGACATTTAGTGTACAATTACTGCTGTTTACCATCTTATAATTGTTGTGTGTTTAGGCTTAGTCAGGCTTAGGAAGATGGGTATCTGTAATCTTTGAGGGCTACAACTCCCTGTCCTAGTTTTTACAAAAGAGAAAGTAATTATAGATATTGAGATAGATACAGAGATAACACTTTGTGCTGTGATGTTTTAGTGATTAGTGTAAAATAAACACATAGACAAAGAAAGAGGTTGTGTTGAAAGATGCCCTATGCGGCTGCAGTTTCAGTCAATGATATTCAGTGTGATGCTCAAATCAGATCTGGGGGTCAAGACTGCTCTTCATGGAGTCCCCAGATTTGCTGTTCTCTTGTTACACAGGTGCACAGTTTGCAAAACACTGGGTTTAAGTAAGGGGCCGTATTTGTAGTAACAACTATACGTTACACCACATTAGAGTAAAACTAACCAACTGCAGTCATGCCTCAATTGGCAGCCTGATGAACGGGGGTGTCAGCACATCCAGTGACAAAGAGGAGAAATATCTCCATCAGCCTTTTTTGGTGGACATCTTTGTTAGATAGGAAATAGTAGAAAGGTTGGATGGGTATGTATTTGGGAAGACCCAGATCTGCATCAGGATCTCAACAGTGCTTAAAGTGCAGAATATGGGAACAACCAATGGTTGGAAGCTGCAGGTTTCCCAGTTTGAGGTTCATCACAAGAAGAGGACAATTTCATGTTCCAGCCTGCCTTGTAGCTTGTTGCTCAGTAAAACCGTTTGTCTTTTCAATAATGCATGCACAAAACACTCGAGAAGTATGGCTGAATTCAGGTGTAAAATATGTAGGCAGTAGTATTTCCATTTTACAGGCACTGAAATGTGGTCTTTGTGACTTGGCAAATGTTACTCTGCTAACCTTGTGATTTTCTTCACAAGGAAATACATCTCTGAGGAATGGACTGAGATGGGGATGAGATGTCTACAGTGAAAATGTAAATTAAGTTGTATGGGTTGATTTTGCTTTGAACTTGGGTTGAAAAGACAGTTGTGTGAAAACAAAATGTAACAAATGTGTTACTGAAAATGCCATAGTACTTGAAAGGCATGAGAGATAGGTAGTTTAAAAGCATCATTAGCTAAAAAAGTATCTTCTTCCTTTAATTCAGTTTTATGACCCACTGTAATTGGAAGACATAGCTCCACTGTTTTTCTTTAAACAGGAGAATATTATTGGATTTCAGGCCAGTCATCTGAAAGTTTTCACTTATAAATATAATGAATGCTTTCAGCTGTATTTCTAAGAAATGTTTTTGGATTACAGATACTCTAGAGAAACAAATCTGAGGGCTATTTTGTAACTGAAAGCCTTTGAGAAAATGTTCCTATCATTCAAAAAAGATCTGAAGCTCTGAGTATGTATTGTGACTGTCATATTAACTTTCATACTCAGAATGCAAAGGACAACTAATCCTTCCCTCCTTGGTAGGATTCATATGCTGCTTTTTAACTTTCTTCACCATGTTTTATTTTTAATGTAATTTTAATGAAAAGGTGGATCTGGCATTGTAAAGTGGTTGTTTGTTGCTTCTCTTCTGATGACACAGTGATAGGAATTCCAGCAGTGTTGCTTTTTTTTGGAATAATATCATATATATTCTGCACTTAAACTTTGATCTTGCGTTTAGTCCTACGAGTTGAAATCCATGACACTTTCTTTGGGCTTTATCTGTAGCCTTTTATAATCAACTGATTTTTTTTTTTTTTTAACAGACTGTAATAGTCTCTGGATTGAGACCACAGGGCTTGAGTACTTGGGTGTTACAAAGGTGGAATATGGGGAGGGGAGGTGGTGAAGATCAAATCCACCCTCCCATTTAAAGGGTGGAGATAAAGCCTGATATAGTACCCCACCTCTTCTTGATAAGGCTGCTCTGTCTGTGTTAATGCTGTTCCTCCTCGCTGTGGTGAACTTCACCCACTGACATTAAATCCTCTCTCATGAGTGATCGGTGTACAATCCTACTCTGATTTCCAGGCGTGTCAAGGGATTTAGCTGTACAAGCTTTTTCTTGTATTTGAAATGCAACTTTTTGATAGTAATAGGAAGCATGGATCAAAATGTGTGATTCATCCTTTTTTCTACCCATAAAATCCTGTAACAATAGTCAAGCTAATTAATATAGTTAATTAATTTGTTTAGACTACTAACTAGTAGGGGAAAAAAAAAAACCCACAAACCAGAAATCCTAAAGCTTATCTACTTTAAAAAAAAGAAAGAAAGAAAAAAGGCTGCTTTTTTTTGTATGCATCCCAATTCTTTTTTTTTTTAAAGACCGAACTTTTATATGGGAAAATATATTTTCCCATAAAGTATAAAATTTCAGCAATTTTATGTCAGTACTGATGGAAAATTTTTTAATTTAGAAAAGGATCGTTTTTGCCAGTGGAGGAGGAAAATTGTTTTGCTTTAAGAAATAAATCTGAGCATCTCTTAATAAACACTAACATTACTGTGTTTTTTATCTGTATGTGCTTTCATAAAAGGTTCTTTTTAGTGCAATACACATTTGGTTAAATCCTGCAATACCTTAATGCCTTTCATGCTAGTGCATCCCAAGGCACTTTACAATCTGTAAAGTTAACATTAGAAATGCAGCACATAAAATTCCCTAAGACAATCCTTTTTAAAATGCTGAATAAAACATCTAAACTGTTAAGTTTGGATTAAATGGCCCAGCAGTTGGTGCATTTTTTCTTTCTGTGGAAAATATGTTTGAAACAAATGACTGAAATGAATAAAGGCTCTGTAAATAATATGACTTCAAATGATATTCATGAAGGCCAAAATCTGCCATTCTGCAGGAGGAAGTCTAGACATGTACAAAGTTCAGCTCTGTTAATTAAGAGCGAGCAATATGCTGGAGTGAGTCAGAGCAATTTTATAATCCAAATGCTGCTAAAAGGGACTCTTGTCAACCTCAAAATCTTATTTGTTTTATAATCACTGGGTAAGGAGACTTGCTGGCTGAGGAGATACGTCTCTCTCTTAGGTTTGAATGCCATCCAGCCTGGTAGTGACCAAAAGCTGTTACCATCTGATAACTGTTTGTTAGGCTATGTAAAATAATTGTAGTCTCCAAACAGTTCCCAGTGTCAACGTCACAAAACCCACCCCCACGCTTGGCACTAATTATTGCCCTTGCTGGCGGCCCCGGCGAGGAGGCCAAGGTTTGACTGTTATTTCCCCTTTCAGTGCTTGCAGTGGTCCTGCTGAGAGTGTGTGTGTCTGGTTTGTGGTTAAACGGTGTATGCTCTGTTCTCTGCAGGGCTGCCAGCCTGGCATCTTTTATAAAAGTACTGATTTTTATCATTAAGAAAACAAGATCCTTCATCGTCTTCTCACTCCACCTTTAGGTCTGCTGTAAGCTGATTTTTTACGTTGATGCAGTTTTTTAAAAAAAAATCCAAACAAACCAAGAAACCCAACAAACCAGCAGAACAAAACAAAAGCAGTGGCAGGTATGAATTTGTTGTGCAGGACAAGATGAGGCCAGAAAGAATAGGTGCTTTTAAAAATTGGTTTTTTTCAAATTAAAAGAAATAAAATGTACGCTGAAAAATAAAAGCAAGAATAACAGCCAGCTGATACCAGTGGAATACATAAGAGGAAAAAAAACAGGATTATGCAGCCTCGGAAAGAGCCAACAGATGTTCAGGGCGGGTTAGAAAAACAACATGATCAACGGTATGAAAGCTGCGACAGATCTAAACAAAACCCCAAAATAGATGCAATTCTAGAATAAGCCTGAAAAAGAGAAAATCATTATAGGCTTTCCTCAGCACAGCCGCCGGTCTCTGATAAAACAAGGTTGAAACTTCTCAAAAAGGAAATTTATACTGAGGTGGGTTTGCAACTTCATTGCTAGAGACTTCTCATGCACCTCTGCCAGTGAGTAAATTGGAAACAGGATAAAAATGAGCAGTCTGTTCCTCAGGCAAGAAAGGTGCCTGAAGTAGGAGCTAATTGCTGACCCCATAATAGAGTGGCACTTTCTTAGGAATTGTGAACATAGTTGTTGTATCACTTAAAATAGTTTTTTTCATTTTACTGGACGAATTGATCTGGAAGGATGTCCACACAGACCGTGTAGTCGTATAAAATCACCTCTCTCACCCTTGATGCGGTGGTGTGCATTCCCATAAAATGAAGGAAATCTGAAGCGCAGGTGAAACCAGACCAGTGTGCAGTAGTGTCAGGGATGCTGGTGTCCCTCGCTGTGGATCATGGCCACTGCTCTGAGGCTCAGATCAGTGTTACTGCCTGACTTAACTGTCCTCCTCCCTCGGCATTGGAGAAACTGCTTGTTGGGCAGACTTGAGAGCAGGCCATTTCAGGGGGGTCAGGCTGGTACGAGCCCGGTCGTGCTCTCGTTGAGGTCCATAACAGCTTTCCCTCAGACACTGGTGAGATGGTCATGAGCCCCGTGTGATTATTTAATGGTCTGAGGCCCTTTCGCTCCTACTTCAAATTGTTTCTCACCTTAAGTGCCACTTAATGGGCCAAATGCTCGTGCTCCAGGAAGAGTAAAGCCAGAGACATCGGACATTGCCTCCAAGAAGAGGGGACACCTGGTCTGGGCAGGAGGCCATGGGTCGGGGCAGCTGCGTGTGGCCCCACAGGCATGACGGGGCCTCCTGGGCAAGGGCTTGGGGCCGGCCTCGGCCCCAGCACCATAGCGGGGAGCCAAACTGGGGGCGAAGGTGGAGACCAAGTGGCTTTTTTTCAGGAAACCTCCTTTATTAGGGTGTTGTCTGCTGCCTACCCCAAAGTGAGCCCACAGCCGCTGGATCCAGCAGGGCCTCTTAGCAGTGACTAAAAAGAGTCATTCTGAGAAGGCAAGTATGGACGGGTCTGGTTAAGTTACTCTAAATTTTAATAAGGTAGAATATCGCTCTATTTTTATCATAACATTAGAGAAACACCAGAGTGAAATATCTTGACTTAGCGTTACGGGAAGGGCGCAGTGCCCAGGCAGGTGCCTGTTGCCTGGCCTGTGAGCGAGGCCGGCTCCCGTGGCATGGGCACCATGTGGGGCGAGGCGCGCTCCTGCTGTTTGGACTCACACCAGCCTTCTCTGGGCTCCAGGAAACCCTCTCAAAATGCTAATTATTGAATCTACATTAATTTGTATACATTATGCAAATCAAGTAGCAGTTGCGCACCGCTGTGGATTAGGTGGATCTCATGCTGTACTTAAAACTTCACGTTGGACTGACACAGGTTTTATTCACCACAATAAATGGTTTTGCTGTGGAGTGTTTGGAAAGCAGCCGGTGGTGGTAATTGGTTGTAGGTGACACTGGTGCACTCTGTTAAGGTTTATTTAATAATACATTCTTCAATGGAGAAATCCAGAAGGTCAGTGAGCTTAACTCACTGATGTACATGGCTTGAACCAGCAGTGCTTGGGCCATTTTGCTGTAGGGAGATGTTTGTGGAAACATTAACGTGATCATGTGCCCTATTAAAAATAGGTAATTTATTTGTCTTCCCTCAGGTTTAGGAAACTGTGAAATTAGCGTTGAATCGTACAGAAGTGGGGCAGTTTTCAACAGTTGCCTTTGTACCTTGGTTTTCAGTGTTGCCTTGCTTTGCAGCCCTGTGCCACTGGCTGCTCTCCCCTCCCATTGTCTGGTGAGATCCAACATCTTTCTGCAGCACACAGCAGAGCTGAGCTCTAGTCATATGTTTCCAGAAGGAATACAGCTCCAGCTTTTCAGATGAAAAGGTTAAAGACTTTGACACAAGATAATTATAAAAGGAAAATGAATCTCTTCTTGGATCAAAAATTATTGTGTAAAAGAGTGTGTAAATTATGGCGTGCGAGTTAAGTAATGGCTTTTATACTGAAATCTGGAATTACTGTGATGAAGGAGATGGTGTCAAAGTGTGGTAATTTATTTCGTTTTGGTTTCTCAGATCTGCAGTGAATTTAGGAAATTCAAATTTATAGCAAGTGGGTCTTTGTAAGAATTTCTCTGTGAGAATGAGGATACTTTATGGAACTTCCATTGGGGTCATATTCATACCATTATTCTAGTTAGGACTTCCAGTTGGAAAGTTCCCACGTATGATTTGTTCCACTGGCTTCTGTAAATGGATTTTTCAAACTTTAAATGTTACTTCCATTTTCTCATTTAACTTGCATCACTGCTCTAAAGTGTTTGAACAGGGATATGGTAATGAGCATAATGCAGTCTTTTGCTAATAAACCATAAAACCTTCCAAGCACTGTTTACCTGTTTTGTTTGGTGTTTTTTTTTTTTTTTTTTTTTTTTTGTGGAAGATTTGGAAGTTGGTGGATTTCTTTCCAAACCATGCATAATTGCAGCTTTTGTTGTTATTAAACTAGAGTACTAAGAGCCCAATTTGAAGTTTTCCTGGAAAGAAAATTAAAGTTCTTAAAGTTGTATTTTTGGGAGATTAAGGTAAGTTACCTAAAAGGGCTCAATTTTATTCCCAGTGGAGGATGGTTGTGAGTTGGTCATAAGCATAATTCACCTTTGAGTCACAGCACTTCATACAGAAAAGTATTGTTGATGCTGCAGAGCATATAGTCTGCCTTGCAGTAAATCAAAACCTAGGGTGTAGAGTCTTTCCGTGTGTGTTTAAAGAAAGAAATGAGCAGGCTGTATATAAGCTGTGTCTAAACTGTGCTCTTTTGTAAACAGAACGGCTATTTTTGAACCTCTAGCAGGATGTTTCTGGAGAAGGAATAATGCAGATGGATCCTTGCGTGCACACAGGCGCGCACCCGTGTTTATCACTCAGCGAAGGGGCTATGCGTATCATTCATTTAACTGGCAATTCTTTTGTGGTGTCAGTATCATTTCCTAGCAAAATTGGCTAAAGGAATTGTTTCAAACACAAAAGATGTTTTGAACTGGCCTAATTACTTGTTCAACAGCCAATAACTTTGGGAATTGTTTTCTATGTGAATTCTAGATACAAATTGGGATATCTTTACATTTGTTTAAAAAAGATTAGGCCAATAGGAGAGAAAAAAGGATCTTTACCCATTTTCACTGAGCGGTGAAGTTTGAATATACAGCTTGCAATTGAAACTATTTTTTTTCCAAAGCCTTTGAGGGCTGTTTCTCAGTCTAGTGTAAACAATTTATTGTTAAAGTCCTAGAATATTTGCATTTTAATTAAAGGCAATTTTAATTAAATACAAAACTTTAATCAGAAAAGCAGAGTTTAGGCAGATAGTGTACTTGCATGCTAAGCAAGCTTACTCTGAGGGGACCTGTACTCTGTGTAAAACTGGTTTGTGTCGTAGTTTAAGCAGGGAAGTGGTAGATGCATCTTTCTTGCCTAACTTACTTGCAAATAGTAATCTCCCTCCTGCATCTTTTACCTTGCAGTAAGATATTCTTCCTACAGGCACTTAAGCGAATGAGAGGGTGATGCAGAAATCTTAAAGGGGCAATGAGCAGAAAAAAGTTTACCTTGAACTCATAAGGATGCCTATAAAAGTAAATGTTAAAATTACTGTTGCATTTTTTTAAATGTTCTGTTTCAATGATGTGTTCAACTTTTTTTTTTTTTTTTTAAAAAGCATAGGCAATACTGTAACCATTTCATGTCAAATAATAAGTGTCACATCTGGATTTGCCTGTGCTTGGTAATGCTATAATGCTGATGCTATAAAAGCGTCTTGAGTTATGACCCATTGGTTTTGCCCTGTTTGTAGATGGAGCTCTCTGTGCCCAGTCATAGAATTAATTAGGGCCCTAACAGGCACATGTATAATAGAAAGCTGGGGTCTACCATGATGTCATTAAGTCAATTCTGAGGTCTAACAGGCAAATGTATTTGTGGAGCTTTCCTCCTTCATTCTGATGGGAATTTGCTTAGGCCAAGGCTGCGTACCTGGACATTGGGAGTAAATCCTTCCACAGTGAACTATGAACTAGTCATCTGAGAAGTACAATGGTAGCCTGACTCTGAGAGGTGTTGGTTTGTGATTGTTCTAGGAGTTTATTTTTATACATAAGGTTTTAGTATCCTAAGGTAGACAAGAAGTAGGTGATCTTCTGTGCCACTTCCATCTCTCTGTTCAAATTCACTTAATCCTTTGTAAAATAACAACTAAGAACTAAAATGATAAACTGTCATAATATGAAAAGAGGATATTTCATTTTTACCCATAGCTACATATTTTGAAAGCACTACTTCTCATTAAGGTCTCATCATTGACAAACTGCTCATAAAAAATTAGAACACAGGTGTCACTCAAGATCTGTTTAAGACTGAAACTTCAGCTGTGATTTAGTATAATATCGGCATCGTGTTTTAATTCAAGATGGATATATAGCACATACAAAAATATTTTCTCTTAGGCCTCAAGTTACTTGCGGTAATGGCAAAGCAGTTAATATATTACCTTTGCTAACAGGAAAAGTGCTGCATATAAATATTTTTAGTCAATAATGTATTTTAAAAAAGGTTTCTCAGTGGGATCGGATTTATGTTGTCAGAAAAATTTATTCAGCTGACAAGTGCAGATGCCCGGCACGTCGTGTATTCTAAGATTTACAAAGCAGTTTCTTCCTCGATGTCAGTTGGATGTGGTTATGGCAGGGTTATGTAGAGAACCGGGGAATCAGTCCAGGAATCCTTTTGTGCAAAATCCTGCCTTAGATTGGTATGATCCAATAAACCTCTGCCTCTACATGTCCGTAGCAGCTTCTGGTAGCGTTAGATACTCAGGTCAAGAAGGGGCAGAGCGCTGGAGTCAGGATCTGTGGTATGGATCTGAGAACAGAATTTTGCCTGAAGCATTTGAGATTTTCCTTATATATTAAATGGGCCATTTTCCTCCCTGTATTACTTGTGTGTTGCTGCCAGCTGCAGTTCAGCTAGAGGTAGAAGTTGGAGCTTGCTCCTTTGGTTTCCACAGGTAAAAAGTAGAGGATAATAGTACTTGTGCATTAGATTTTGCCAAGTGTGCATGTTTCAACCACTATTGTTAAAGAGCCTGCATATTATTTGTTGTACAAAATATGTATATAATGAGAAAAATATGCTTGAACAGAGATTTCATATTGCATAGAGTAGCCAAATCATATAATGAGTAAAAAAAGAACAATGCTGCTTAAAATCCATAAGACTAGTGATCACAAAATAATTGAAATTCAACTCCTTTGAAAATTAAAAGCCATTAAAGTATTTAAAAAGTCATAATTCCCATTTGTTTTTACAGTTCTAAGATCAGTTTGTGAACTTGTTGCATCAGTCTTCATACCTTTTGATGGAGCTGTATTCAGTTACACTGAATTTGTTCCAAAAATTTTAATTGGTTAAATGGAATCTCTTCTCCCAAGATAGAGATAGCTAAAGCCAAGGAGGTTTTTCGCTGCTTAATTAGCCCGGTTTGTGAAATTATTTGGTACAGGGGATGTCAGGAAGAATTTGACGTATCTGTGCTGACTTTAAGGTAATCCATCAATTTTATCAAATAAAGAGCTGGAATTTTTGGTTTTTTGATCAATAGGTGTAAAGTAAGGAGAATTTTTTTCCCTTCATTTTATGTCCTTTCTGAGTAATTTGAGTTATCTAATCAGCATAAAATTTGCACTACAGTTAAATAGCAATGCATGATTATACCTGATGATACACTTCTTTTTTAAAAGAAAAAGAATCTAGTAACAGGATTCTGTATTGATTGTGCTGCTAATTCTGCCTCGTAGCACAGACTGGCAGAAGGCAGGTAGCTGAATTGTATTTAACGGTTTTATTGTGATGTGACTAAGATGGATGTGACATGGTCCTCTATTATTCGTTTGAGAGTGTGGACACTAATGAAGCCATTAGCTGAGCTAAGGCAAGTGAAGAAAATAGGGAAATTACCATTATTCTGAAGCCATTAAGTTGTAATCTGCCACTTTCTCTCCTTACTCAAAAAGGCATCTTCTTTTTAAGGCCTCCCTGACTGTCCTTTAAAGATTCATTAATTCATTAACTTTCCAAAGGAGATGGAGGAAACACAATTGAAATTTTAATCAGCTTGGCGTGTCATATTATTAACATTTTGAGTGTATCTGTATTCACTGTTGCACCACATCAGGTTAAGGTTAAATAAACTACATTACAGCAAATAATGTTCTGTTTCATACCGTAAAACATAAAATGTTGAAGGCAGAAATTGGTTTCATGGTTAAATTAAATTACAATACAGAGCTCATATTATAAATTCTGTTATTCAAATGTATGTTCTTTGGAGGAAATGCGATACTGCCTCCATGTTATCAACATTCATATTTTCAAAATATTCACTATTAGTCTATTCTGTGTGAAAGGATATAGAAAGCACTACAAAACTTTTTATAAATGCCTGCTTTTACTATATACTCACTTATGATCAATGCTTTTATTTTATCTTTTGTAAAGTGACTGACTTATTTTAATGTCTCTTCTAATGGGTCATTCAGACATTATGTACAATTACAGCTGCAAAACTTTCTCTTCGTTATTACTTTCGTTTAGATACTATGGAGTGCTATTTTTATCTATCTCTACTTTCTTATAAAAATATTCCCTTTCACCTCAGTTGTACTGGAGCATCCTGGAGTACAGCAAGCGGCTTTTGGCCTGTGCTGTTGGAACTGATTGAGATACAGCTGTGACAGCATGGATGAGCGCTCTATCTTAACAATTAAAATACCCCAAATGTACAGAGGGGGTGACCTCAAACCTGAGTATGGGAACACTCTGATTCCAGGTAACCAACAGGAAAAAAGCCTGTTTCATTTTGGGCTTTCTAAGAATGGCTTTACTAATGCCTCAATTAAAAGAAGCTTGGGATTCAGACAGTTTCTGAAAGGTGCGTGTTTTAAGGGTTTGCTTGAAATTCTTTGAGACCATTCCAGGGATAGGGCTCACACATGCACAAGGGTATGGTGGAAAAAAAGGTGTAAGAACAATAGAGGGGTGCCGACAGCCTGCAGGTTGGAGGTAAGATGAGGCACGAAGATGAAGGGAGGGTAATCGAGGCCTGAATGTGCTGTTGCTTCTGTGAACTTAAAGTTCCTTTCCAGGTTCACCAGATTTCTTCATCTTCTTCCTATAATTTTATGTTTGGAAACACTTTCTATTTGGTTCTGGACTGTTTTGCCCTTGTGCTGTATCACGGAACTTTTAGCAGTGATATAACAAAGCCTGCATAGCTTGATGTTAGTATTTATGCTAGGCAGGCAAGCCTGGTATAAATCTGAGGTGTTTTTCTTTTCTTTTTTTTTTTTTCCCTAGCTGTGATAGTGTCAGTTTGATATATCACCTTTTATGTTGTGTTTGTACTTGAGGTCAGGAAACTTCTGAGTTGTGCATATCATCAGCATTGTAAATACAAAGTAGCCTTTGGCACCTTAGTGTGGTGCCTTGCAGTGGATTTGTCAAAACAAAACAAAATCCCCTCTTTTGTTTTCCCCTGGAGTCAATTACACTCAGGATGAAGCAGTTAGTGACACCAAGGATAGTAGTTGAAGCATTACAGGTTAACCTGCTTATCAGAAGTGCTGGCATTGGTATTTTCTAGTATCGCTGTCTGGCTTTACTGGTCCAGTGAGAACTTCTGCTTTCAGCAGGACTTGCAAAACTCACTAAAACTTCTTTGCAGGTTTTTGAACTTCCAAAAAGCGCCCACCTAAATAAACTGATTCTGCTGTGTCGGTGCTGGCAGTCTTTCAGGGCAGGACCTTTCCCCTTTTGCCTATGAACAAACCCTTTGATCAGGGAAGTGGAGCGGTTGTTGTGCCTTCCAGCCCTGTCCTGCATGCCCTGCTGCAGAGACAGGGAAGACATGTGCCAGCCCTGCTGCCCTGCCCTGCCTGATAGCTCTGGGGACATACCGGCTCCGCCACTGTTCAGTGCATTCTGCACATTTAGCTAGGATACACTGTCCATAAACAAGTCCTGGGTGTGTGCTAGGGAGAATCTCAGGCTTTAGAGAACTCATACATAGCTGTGTGCATATGTGTATACACACCTTTGTAGGTGCTGGTGTTGTTTATATGCTGTATGATAATACAGGAGATATATATATATATGTATTATGTACACATAGATGCATGGTATATGGCATGTATATTATCACGTGTGTACAGTATACCTGTATGTTCTTAAGATGCTTCTTCGCAGCATCACACAGGATGTTTTAGTTGCAGCTGGTTTCTCCACACACTTGGAAAATGGGCTGGTGAGCTGTGGTTTTCCTAGGTTCAGTACAGCTGTGGCATAGTAATTTAACAGCAATTGGCTTTCTGTGTCTTTGATTTCAAAAAGCCCTCTCCTATGCTTAAGTATATATAACTTTATAATATGAAATAATCTAAATAGACGTATTTCTGAACAAAGCTTTTGCTATTGTGCAGGAAAAGTTTGTTTTGACTCCCTTCTCAGATAGGTCAGCTCATTAATTTTGTTGCAGCTGCAATGGCAGAGTAAATGTGGCTCAGGTGTTCCCATATTGCTGTTGCATGTCAGATACAAGCTGGCTTTTGTAAGTAGTTTCCATATGTAGGATTAGGTTTTAGCCATGTTCTGGGGGAAAAAAAAAAGAAATTCAAAATCCAAGGGAGAAAAATAACCATGTGCCTCAGAAGCAGCAGAATTTAAATCATGTGTTATTTTGAGGATGAGATCAGTAGCTGTTCATTAGACATCAGTAGATTAAGAAACTGTTATTGGTTTGGGATGGGGTTTCCAGATCTATCTGCTGACAAGTAAGGTTTGGGACCCAGTCACATCTGCTGTGATGTTCTTTGCTTGAACAGAGCTTTCTTCCCATCTCCTTTCACTGGCTGGAGATTAGCATAATATATTTGAGTACAGTAAAAGGTCCAGACATCCTGGCCAACAACCAAAATATGCTCTATACTTATCACTGCCTCAAATTTCTCATAAATGGTCTGTGATTATTCCAGTCACAAATAACATAGGGAGGCTTTGAGATAGACTTTATGTCATATGGTTATGAGTTCTTTTGTAAATAAAGCCAATCCTCAGGAGCGAGCATGAGTAATGGTTGATCCTGAAAAATGAGGAATAGGACTGTGTTTTGAAGCTGGGTGGAAAAACCCACATGTTGTAATTTATTTATTTACTTCCATTACTCTGCACTTCTCCAAGTGCTGAAACGCAACCAGAACATAAGAACTTATTGCAGATCTGCAAAGTCCTGTACAGCAGGGACTGCTCTTAGTTATTGCTATCAGCAGCAATAAATGTAATAAACATAAACCTCTCATGACAGCCTCATACATCCCTCAGTCTGTGACTTCCCCAGCGGCCAAAAAATAGATGAACTTTGCAGCAGGCCTGAAAGGGGTTATCAGCAAACTCTGGGTCTGCAGACTTGAGGAAAAGATAAGGTTTCAGTGTCCCACGTTCTTGATGGAAAATACTCTGTCATCAGGACCTTCTAAATTTTTTGGGGGCTCTGGTCATAATCGTTCCCATCTTTCATATGAGGAGTAGGAGACTTTTTGGTAGGCAAAATCCAAACTAGCAGGAGTGTTAAGAGCTAAACCCGGTGTCTAAAAGCCTGCATGAAAATTAGCCAGCCACCCGTACAGACTTTGGAGCACCAGTGGCACATGTGAAGTGGGACTATAGAAATAGGTAGCCCCAAAAGTGTACACCAGTATCTTATTTTGAGGTGAAAAACACAAAGCATGGCTGAATCTGCAAAAATCTCAGTTACGGCTTTCCTGAGTCTTTCCTAAGATCCTTATGAAAACTCAGACCCTGCTTGTCTTCAAATGGTGTGTCCCTGGTGACTCCACCATTCCTGACTATGCTTCAACATCCCTTGATAAAAGAGAGGTTCTGGGATTTGGTTTTGTTCCCCCCTCCCTTAAGCATGTGTAGACAGGGATCTCGGTGCTGTGGCGTGGGTCACCTGAGTATACTGAACTTATGAAATGCACTCCTTGTGAGGTTGGTTTGGGATGGAAATATATGTGAATAAAAAAACGTGCATGATTCAGTTCTCCCTCTCGTGGTCGGATGAGGTCCTTCTCACAGCCTTCAAGTACAGACAGAGTAGATGTTTCTGTCTGTTTGATGTAACCTGCACCTTTTGGAAGACTCCCATGTTCGTAATACAACCAGGATTTAGTGGGGAAGTTACTGATAGTTCTCGAAATACATATATTGACTTTTTGCCACACTGCGAGTGGACAGATTGGAGATGTGAACTGAACTGCGACAGGAGGAAATGGCCTCAAGTTGCACCAGGGGAGGTTTAGATTGGATATTAGGAAAAATTTCTTCAACTGAAAGGGTTGTCAAGTATTGGAACAGGCTGCCCAGGGAAGTGGTTGAGTCACCGTCCCCGGAGGTATTTAAAAGACGTGTAGATGTGGTGCTTAGGGACATGGTTTAGTGGTGGACTTGGCAGTGCTAGGTTAACGGTTGGACTCGGTGATCTTAAAGGTCTTTTCCAACCTAAATGATTCTATGATTCTGTGGAATTGTATTAACCTTACTTATACACGCCTCCCGTAAGTGTTTCTAATTTGTCTCTGTTTAGGTGTTAAAGTACTTCTGATACATAGCTCTGTTTATAATCCTTCTGGCACTCCTGTTGACTCCAGTGGGTGATACAGTGTAAGCTCTGATGCTGCAGTGTTGTTGACTTTGATAGGAGTGCTCCTCTAAATAAGGAAAGTAGGATTTGCCTCTCTGTTATAAATCCCACTGTTTGGTAAGAAAAGTCCTGAGGATTTTGTTCGATGATAGTCTGAGTCTCCCCAGAAGCAAAAAAACCCAAACGCCAACTTAAAAAAAAATTGCACAAATGTGCAGGATTAAGCATTCCAAAATCAATTCGTAATTATTGTTTAATTGATTTCAGGTATAAAAAGGAAACAAAAAATAAGAAAATTTTCAGAGATATTCTTTAAACAGGGCTTAACAGCCATTTTCTGTCAAAGTGGATATTAGAACAATACCAAAATTCTGTCACGGACAAAGCCACTGTACACCAACATGCCTTTTGTTCAGTTTTATCACTGAGGAGCAGAAGTTTTACTTTATTAGTTTTTCTGCTTTATTTCACAAATATTTTCTGTTGCATGCGTAATTTTTAAGTGCTGCTAACACTTATTTTCATGCACTAGCATGAGAAAATAATTGCCACTGGTTTTAAAACTCCTGTTAAATTCTGAAGCAATAAGTTTAATTGCTTATTATGTATTTCTAAGTAGTTAGTTTCCTCTAAGAATTGGATAAAGATTTTCCTCACACAGATCTTGACTCAAAGATTGTCCTTTAGCTAGAAAATATTGATTTGCTTTTGTTTGGCCCCTGTGGAGAGCACCTTATCTCTAAGACTGGGTTTTGTTACGATGAGAGTTGACAGAATTCAGATTTAGCCAGGTGAAGTCTGTCATGGTCAGTAAAAACGTTAAAGAATCACAGTAATAAAATATAATATTAATCTTGTGGTTTTTTGGGTTTTTTAAATCAAAGGCAGTTTTTTAATGATGCAGAGATTTTGGGGAGTTTCGGCTTATTGAAGTAATTCATGCTAATTGTCTCATCTGCTTAGTATGTCATTTGTCTTCTATGAATATCAATGTCTACATTCATTTAATCCAAAATAATTAATACCTAAACAATTAATAATGAGAGAGAGAGTCTGAATTGAAAAGAACTTTAAAAGATGTCTAAATATATTCATGATTGTTGGAAGATAAATATTGCATTACATTTAAAATTATTTTAGCAGAAAAATTATATGAACAACTAATACAAAATCATATGCATGTTTTTGTTATGCATGTCAATATTATTATTTTATTAGCAAGTATATTGTGGTGGGTCAGGGATCAGACTTACGTACTATAGTTTAGGGATTGTACAAGCTTAGTAAAAGGATACTGGCTGCAGATGGACAGCCCAGACTATTTAAGTGAAGTGCAGTGGCTGCCTAGCTGATGTAAGCAGGGAGATAGGTGCCTTTGAAGAGTGATTCAGCAGCTCTCGGTGCTGACTAATCACTAGATTTAGCCACTAGCAAATGCAAGATCCACAGTGATGTCTGAGCTCCTGCCTTTTAGGGCTGGCATAAGGCTCTGACTCAGGGTTCTATCTGCCCACTAATGATCTGGTGCCTACAGCCCTCTTCTGATGCGAGATACTGAGCCCATCTTGTTTCCTTAAAACTAGCAAAACCCTCAAAACGTTTCTGCCTTAATAGTGCTTTGTGGCTTTTCTGTAATAACCTGGTGACAGAGAAAGCATGGCTCTGGGGCTTTCAGCACCCTGAGGGGGCAGAGCCTGCTGCACTCGCCTGGGACAGGGTATCCCGGAGAAACCGGCCTTTATGCACCCGCCTGAAGATGAGCTACAACACAACCGAAAATGCAGCAATCGCAGCACCAGAAGTAAGTCTGATCCTGTAGCCTTGTGGCCTGGGATTCACCTGAAGGGGGTTGGTTGGGTCTTTGGTCTGAAGAGTTTGTATGTTTTCTAGCACATAGAATTGGACAAAACAATCAGGATCACTACTTCTAGTCTTGGCTGACAGATGCGAGCTGCTGTTGTAACATGGGAGTGTACGCATTGCCTGTGAGGTTCAGCAGGACCTATGTGACCATTGCTTCCACACCATGATGGGATGTTTCGCGTCCGAAGCACTAGTTGCTTCCCAATGTCATTTGCTGCTTTTGGTTTTAGCAGATCTTTCGCGCTGCTGAGGAAAGGATGTTGAAAATGTGAACGTGGATTAAGTAGACATGGAGGCAGTAGCGGAGAACCTGTCTTTGGCTCCCAAAACGTGCTGCACTCATCTGTGCTCTCGGACATACTTGTGACATGGTGACGTGGAGGGTTACCCAGGTGTGGCTAGTGGTGGAATATGACCTGCCACACAGTTTTAACTGCCTTGTCTCTTAGTGCTGACATCTTTCGTCAGTCAACAGGGGACAGCGAACCCTTGATCACCTCTTTTCTCAATGTTTTAGGACATCGGCCTCAGATGTTCTTCCTCAGCAGCTTTCAGGCGGTCTCTATGCTTCAGGGAATTATCCCACCAAGCAAATTGGTGGACTCCATGAGCATGTTCTGTGGATGTTATTTAAGTTAAATTTCCTTACTACAGGTATGCCTACAGGCTATAACAGAGCTGGCATAGTTTGGCCATTCCAGTTCTGTAGTAATAGCCTGATGTGCTACTGCTGCCTGGCACAGAGGACATGGTAATGTTGTTAGTTGTTACTGCAGTATGTTTTATATGTGGTTATCTGAGCCAGAAGTAGTTTGGATTTCCAAAGGTGAGAGTGGGAAGGCTTGAAAAGACAAAGGGAATAATGAACCTTGGTTATTTTTTTAAGCATCTGTAAAGTATCATCAGCCTGGACATTGTATACTGTAAATTGTAGGTGTGTTTCTTCATTCACTTTAAATCTGACACACACAGAGGCTGTCAGGACAAATGCTGTCCTGCCTTCCAGTCTTACCCCAGCTATGCATGTGTTCTGTCTGCCTTGTGCTGGTACTGGCTTTTAGGATGTCATGTTGTGAATCAGATCAAGCAAATGATCCTGCTGAAAGCATTCTCTCTTTNACATTAATTTCCTGGTCTATCTGCCTGTGCAGTTGCATGAATGCCACTGCCAACACAAGGAGGGGAGCAAAATTACTGCTAAATTAAAATGTTTGTGAACTGCCATCTTTAGATATGAAAGAATAAGTATGATTACTTTGTTAATATTACTTTGCTCTAGGTTTTGAGACACTGTAGGCTAGGACCATATGTCTGTAATCATTATTCACTCTTGAAATGTAGAGTAGTCATCAGACATGTTTTGTGGCTTCTTTGAGTATATATGTGTATGTATGCGTACTGCGGTATTCTTTGTTTGCTAGATGAAACACATTTATTGGTGGAAAAACATAACTCGACTTTGCACCACAATAGCCTTAGCATGAATGATTATTCTGCATCTGCTTGATGGTGTTAGTGTCTTTTAAACACATGTTGTTCTCAAGATGTTTTATCTAATTATCACTGTTGCAACTCTGCTGTTTGCAAAGGGTGAAGATCCTGAATAGCTCAGTGGTCTGTGCTGGCCCAGTGGCCATGGCTTCTAATCTTGCCATTGACTCTTACTGTGTATTTTTTCAGTGTCTGTATATGAACTTACCCAGCACTATACTGAAAAGTCTTAACAGTTTTACAAAGTGATTTACGTTAATATAGCATACCAATTCTGTGTTAATGTTGCTATTATAGAAATCCTGTTGTTGAATTCCGATTGGTCTTTAATCAATGACCTGCATATCAAAAGTAAAGAATGAGTAATTCTGGTATATATATTTTAATTCTGTAAACATAATCATAGTAGCTTGGTCATAAAGTTCCTGAAGCAGACAATTGCTTCAAATACAGCTTATGTTGAAGTAAAGTATATAATATATATAATATGAAGTATATTATAAATTACCAGCTTCAGATATATATAGTGAAATACTTAAATTCATTCTGTTCCCATATTTTCTTAGTTTATTAAGGCAGTATGACTTCAGTGGATGTGGGAGGTAGTAGGGGAAAAAAAATCTTAAATGCATGTGAATAAACAGGTTTCCAGACACAATACAATTTTTTTTTTCTTCCATTGTAGTATGTATTTCAAATTATTAATTCACAAAGTACTTAATAACTTTGTAAATGCAGTTAGTGTTTTATGTGCAAGATTCTACTTCTTTCCTTTTTTTAAGCCTTTTACACAGAATTCACTCAGTTTACGTGTATCTCTTTGCATAAATACCAATAATGCTTTAATTTATGGGTGTTTGCTGTTGGGCTTTGTTTAAATGAGTTCCATCCAAAAGGAATCAGAGCCTTCTATTCTTGCAGAAATGAATAAACCACATGAGGTGAATTTTCATACAACCCATTTCAAACCTGAAGTTTTCAGGGTATAATTTAGATATTGCATTGGTGGTTTATGACCATATAAAGTGTAGGTGTATAGGTAGGAGGTTAGATAGATGTACTTGTAAATGGCTAGAAGCAAGGAGGCTGAGTATGGTCTCCAGCAGTGCATATTTCAGCTCACAGTTTCACATCTCTATCCTAAGGCACTAGATGTTACTAATTCTCCAAATGCCAAAGATTTGTTTTACAGAAGAAAATTCTGATTTGATTAAGATATTGCTTCAAGACCTAATGTTCCTTTATCAAATCATGCCACGACTGGAAATGTACATGATTGGAAATAAACTGCATGTTATCTGAGAAAGAGAGAAAACGCCTCATGATTTGGAATGATCCTGCAGAAGCAGCGTTTAGTGTAATGACAGTACACTTAGATTAATTATAGCGCTGCTTGCAGGCGCCACTATATACTTACTGTTGTGTCAGCACTTTTGCTGTTAACCCTGTGTTGCAAAAGTTTATAATTTGCCTCTAAAAAAATGAATGCATCTTCTGGTTTGAATTCAGGCTTTGTGCTGCATGCACAGAATCTACTTTTAGTTAGGGCCTGATTTTTTTTTTTTTTTTTTTTTTCCTTTGCCCTTCAAAAGGGGTAGCTGTAGAAATAATTTTTTT
>VYZW01060894.1:134940-145817 GCA_013401315.1 Balaeniceps rex
CATGCCCAGAATTTTCTTTTAGTTAGGGCCTGATTTTTTTTTTTTTTTTTTGTATCCTTAGCCCTTCAAAGTGTGTAGCTGTAGAAATAATCTTATCTATTTAATATTGTGTATGTTTTCTGCTCTGCCCACTTTTGATGGAAAATTTAATTTCAGTAAATGCCTAGACTGTGTTGCGATCACTTCAGATGGTCTGAAATAAAGCACTGGGATACTTGACCTTGAAAATTGGAAGGTGTAGGTATGAAGCCACCATTTTTCTACTCAGTACATGAGTTAAACTTAAATTTGGCTTAATGTGTATTTATATGATTAGCTGCAACGGTTCTTGAAGGATTGTTAAGGTCTGAAATAAGCCTTGAACATAGCTTAAAAGGCTGTTTACACAAAAAATTGGAAGTACTCTAAAGAAGCTATTACAATTAGTCATGTAAACACTACAGAGTGGTTTTTAAAATAAACATTCAAAATATACTGTAGTCGTAGAAGCAACAGTGAAATTAAGTAACTTTGACTAAGTCATCAGAATGCTCTTTATCCTCATTTTACTGTTGATGAGACGGTAATAAATACTGAGCGAATAAACTTGCTTGTACCTAGAACATCTCATCCTGCAAATACAGGAATCTCTGCACATTTTTCTAGCAGTTCTTAGTCTCTTATCCTCTCTTCTTTCTAATTTCCACTCTTAGATTGTATTTTACTTTTTTCTGAGTAGTGCTGGCAAGTGGCTCTTATCAAGAACAAATGATGCCATAAATCAGGACCAAAATCAATGATGCTGTGGGGCTGTAATAGCGAGATGCGGTTATGTGGGCCTGAGTGTTGTACCTGCCTCTGAAGCCAAGAGTGAGGCCCTGGGTACTGTTCCAACCCTTGACTTCTAATTTACTGGCAAGTATATATATACACCGCTGTTCTGTCTCAGTCTTAGAGTGGAGATATCAATATTAAACTCCTAGTTTAATATGCCTTTCTTCATAATGCAAACAGTAAAAAGCAAGTGGACATTCATATTCAAGTAGAATTGCATAGGAATACAGAAAACACTTGATCCCTCCACCCTTCATACTACTAGAGTAGGATTTAGGACTGGCTGAGATGCCTGGCAGCATATTGGCTCCCTTCTTTTTCTTTTGAGCATGTGTTCTCTGCAGGTGCAAAGGATACTGGGTGTTCAAATACGACGGATTCCTTCAGTTGGAGGAAGGTTTATTTGCCCAAAGCAACAGGGTCCTTAATATCATGACTGGCCATTTTCGGCTGTAGTTACTGCTCTTCTCCATGGTAGGTGGTAGTATAAACAAGGAATGATTTGTGCCGCTGGAATAAGGCCATGTGTGTTATGCCAAATGTAAAATGAGAGGGCTGATATGAGTGCCTCTTGGACATGTCTTTCATTACCCTTTACGCTTCTCTTTCCTAATAGAATTTGGAGGAACCAAACACATGCTGTATGCAGGGTTTTATTAGAGTGCTTTGCCTCGGGCCCTTAACTCCTTTAGCTGGTCATTACCTGACCAGTAAAGACCTCTAAACGGGTCATTAATGCTTAAGTAATAAACTGTTTCACAAGACTGTCTAGTACAGAACCTCTTCTATCATTTTTACAGTTACTGTTTTATAGATAAATCAATGACCAACAACTGGATATTCTTGTTTTGCTACATAATCTCATAATAGCGGCCACAGCAAACAGGCAGTGGGTTCAGTTAACTGTGTTCAGGAGAGCTGGACATGGTCACACGCAAGTGGGACCTGGAGTTATATGTAAGGTAAGCCAGGAATAAGGTAAAGAATGATGGCACGTCCTGCTCCTAGCAAAATAAAGAGTATCTGCATGTAGAGGTGTGTGGTTTCTGTTGTTTTTTTTTTTTTTTTTTCCCCCTCCCTTCCAGAAGTTGTATAATTTCAGTAAGGTGGCTTTTCTTCCCCCACTGCCATATTAGGGATGAGTAGGCCTCAGTATAGTCTAATGTTGGCAGAGAGAGATCTCCTACTTTCACAGAGCTTTTCTGAACTAGCAATTAGTTAATAAAGTAAGTCCTGCACTCTTCTATACCATACATCTGTTGACTATGAGTTTGGCATGTATTAAATGCTTTCTAGACATGCCAGTAAAAGTTAGCTGTGGCACACATTTTTCTCCTGGTTCCTGACACGAAATTTTCAGGCCCCTTCTTTGACCAGCATACCCCTTAAAATAGGTTTCTGTACGTGAAGCTGTACAGAGCTCTTTCTCCCTGGAGAGGCAGAAAGAGAAAATGCCTAGTAGGTACCATACAATTTTTTGGCAGATAACCAGGGATTCGATATTTCCATCCTTGTTAATATCAGTGTATCGACTGCTGAGCACTGGAATAAGCAATCCAAGTCATATACATCTTTTCTTGTGTTAACCTTTGAGGAGTGCCAGTCTGTGCTGGGACTGTTGGGTTTTTTTGTTTGATTTGTGGCTTTTTTTTTTTTTTTTTGTCATAATGCATGAATGTTCCAAAGAGGAATGAAATTTGATGCTGAAAATGGTTCTTTGTAGACACACAATATTTTTCTATGGTAAAATGGGGCAAAACCTCTGCAAATTGATGACTTCTAGTGTGATTAGTGCCCATGGAGCAAACACTTTGTAATTACTTTTCTAAGAAATTGAAAATATGTTAGTTATGGGACAAGTTATCTCTGGCAATTTAAAACAATTAATATTGAACAGCTGTTTCTATGATGGGACTAACTGTTTTGCAAAAAATATAATATTAGCAAGAAAAAAGATTAAAAAATGAAACAAGTTATTTATTGAAAGAAACAATACAATAAGTGCTTCTTTCTTTTCCTTCTTTTTGTGAGAAAATATATCTTTTTGAGTAAAAGCCTTAACCAGACTCACTGAGGGCTTTGAGGTGACTTCAATCCTGCACGTTATTGTGCTAGATCCTCAAAGATGATGCTGAAAGTCATAACATTATATGTAGTGGTACAAGAATTGTGTGCTGACTTACAGTTTAAGTAGGGATGAATCTGACACAGCACTTTGTTCACATTCTCATAATATTCTTAGCACCTGCAGAAGGATTTTAATTTGTTTAAAGCAAAAATGCACCAAAACTAACATAGGATTAGAAAACAAATAACACTTCACAGATTGGAACTCCACGATTGTCCCATTGTCATCTTTGCTGATAAGCAGACAGTGCTGATGCAGCAGGAGCAGTAGCAAAACCTGTATTTGTACTGAATGCTTCCTCCAGACTTGCTGGACAGAAGCTGTCCTGTGTGTCACTTTGCTGTGTTAGAACGACATCAGGAATCAATTTGGTCCCATCTGCAGTCACCTAATATAATCAACCTCTACTCTGTTTAGTTCAACTCTCTACCTACAGTAAGTGATTTGTGTGTGCATGAATATTAAACTTTCCAAGTAAACGTGTGAGTAAATATAAGTTGACTATAAAAGAAAGTTATTTATGTGCACTGAAAATGAGTGCCCGTTATTGGTTTTGTAAAAAAATACTATATTGCATCATCATGGTGTGAATAATGATTATTGCTTCCTTTTTCTCTGATAGGAGAGAACGGTAGATCCCAAATAATATCTTTGTATTACTGCTTTCACTTCTGGCTAGTGTAGTCTCTGTTAGTCTATTTGTTGTAAAGATTTTCTTCTCCAGTTTTTTAAAGTCAAACCTCTGTTAGAGAAATTTTTCATGGCTCAACAGCTCTTAGTTTTTTTTTATATGACTGAGTGCAAGTATATTTGCGTAGTGATTACAACAAGGCAGATACAATATTTACAAGCCTTAGCAATTCCTGTGCAAATGCAGTCTCTGGAGAAGGGCACAATAACAAAGCAAGCAAACATCACAGTTATCTAAATAATAAGTTTCAGGCATTGGGGTGGTGACTCACAACATGGATGGGAACCCTGGAGTTTTAGAGTAATTTATGGGGATGCTGAGGAGATGGATTTCATTTAAATACAGTAACTGCTGAAATATTTCTAAGTTAAAAAGTCAACTAGTGGTTAAGTAAATATCCTCTTGACCCCTTTTAACTCTTGTGATGTACCGTTGTTTTAAAGTATTTACTTTGAAATGCTTGAGTCATAAAATGACCCAGGAGAGATGGATTGACCACAGATAGTTAATGCATAGGATTGAGTTGCTTAAAATTTAAACCCTGTGCCCATTTTTTATCTAATCTATTGTTCTTTAATTGGATGAATGAGGTTATAAATGGAGGGCTGTGGAATCGAAAAAAAAATTGGTTTCATACAGTACTGCAAAAAGCATTAGGGGAAAAAATTTAGAGAAGAACAGAGATTCCTTCTTGTTTCTATAGAAACCAATAGTGATCAGGAGGGGAGAGGATTTCTTTCAAGTGTACATTTTAGTGAGGCTAGCTCAGCAGCTCAGTGCACTGGAGGGCCAGTGTAAAAAAAAAAAAAAAAAAAAAACAACAAAAAAAAACCCAAAAAAACCCAAACCCTCTAGCAGCTTGAGATGCGGCGTTCGTGCCCCTGTGATACCAGCTGGAATGAGGATAACACATCGCTGAGACTTTCTGGTTCGTACTGCTGTGGGTGGAGGGAGCTCTTCGCACTGCCACGTCCCCCAGGGAGTGCAGCCTGGCAGGAGGGCTCCCAGCAGCTGAGCATCACTGAGACGGGAAACCAGCCGCAACGGGAACTTGCACGAATCAGATGTTAAAAAGGGAGAGAGGACAAAAGAGGGGGAAAATACTGAAGGAGAATTGTGCTGTCCTGTGTCAAAATTAACTATGCTAATTGCTTTGAAGCAATAATCTCCTTTCGTTTTATCATGACGGAATCATGGCCACTGAAATACTGCGTGTCAAAACGATTACAGCCAGGACTCAGTGACTTGGCTTTTGAATCATGATCTTCTTCCTAATATACTACATAACACATAATCCCCTCCACAACAGAATTATATTCTTAATTATGTTCTGTTTTCCTAATGTCACCTAAGTGTTGCCGTAAAGAGCAGACCAGGGAAACATTTGAAAACCAAATTCTAAAGCAAATCTAAGTCTTAATCAATACTGTACCTTTAAAATAATTGCAGGATTCTTCTAAATGAAGTTCAGGTCAAATGCAATGTCAAAAATAAGGCAGTTTCAATTTGCTGCAACCTGACAGATCCAAGAAGTGACTGAGGAATGTCTAGTAACTGGCAAAGACACCTCTGTTTGACATTTACTTTCGCATGTAAACGATGGAGCACTGTATATTGGCATCTGAATATATTAGCTGGTGGTGATCCAAACCCTGGTATGAATTTAGATGGTTTTCCTTTCTGTTTATAAATACATAGTCTTGATAACAAGGGAACATTTACTGCAATCTTGCTCTGCAGTTGTCAGAGCAGAATGAATCATTTTGAAACATAAACCTCCTCAGATCTCAAAAATATCAAGAAAAACATAAAACATAAGGGAGAAGGATTATAAAATACAAATAAAAAAGGTTCTTAACATATTTAGAGGCCTATGGGCTGTAAACACTGTAGATTATCATTAATGAAACTCTCTGCCAAGTACACAAACCACAGTTCGGTAGCAGCTGTTAAGCAAGCATTGTTCAAAGCTGGATAATCCCTTGAACATTATACATCGTGGCTCTGTACCCCTTCCTATTAGTAATCAGATAATTGCCTTGCATTTTCTGTTACAAATTTTTCTTTTAAAATTCAGTTTCATTCCTCTTTATGTCAAAAGGCTTTATCTTGCAATAATCACTTAGGCAAAAATCCCGCAGAGGTCAACAGGCAGGGCTACCGTCTCCTTTATTTTCTGGAAGTCTGGTGTTACAAAATTCAGTCCTGTGGTGTTGCTTTGGCTTTACAATGGTAAAACAGAGAAGAATCCCACTTTACAAACAAGGTGCTTGAATTGTATTGTAACTTAGTTATGTTTTTTCCTATAAAATGGGCTCATAAATAATTTGGGAATTAATTAAAAATACTTTCTGCCACTGTTTTTTACTTTAAAAATAAGTTTGCTGTTGCATGTTGGGAGGAGGAGGAGAAGGTGGGGGCCTTCTGATTCCATTTGTCCAAGAGTTCAGGCCTCATAGGAGGGCTTCCCAGGACATGATATGTAAGTATCTTGCAGAAAGAAATTTGGAAATTATGGCAACTGTTTTTTTCCAGCATTAAAATATCCTTAAGTCATAACAACACAGAAATAGTGAGCCATAGCCCTGGTAATTGTGAGTTCCCTTGAGCTCCATTGGCTATTAGGGTTGAACCGAGAGAGTAGCTTATCTTGCACTTCTGGAATTTCTCATAACCCTACAGCAAAGCACTATTGATTTTAATCAGCTGGGCAGGAGGGGAGGAGGGATTGAAGAAGGTCATATGTAAATGTGCTAAGTTTGATAAACAGATGACCAAATATTACGGAGTCTAGAACCTCACCTATGCTAAGTAAATCCATTTTATAACCCCTGAATTATGCATCTGCTGTTTCCTCTCAATTAGCACATCATGTCTCTGCATTGGAGTGTTTAGCCTAACAATACTTACTGACACGGGCCATTCAGTTTAAAACCACCACATCTTTTTGATGGGCACTGGCTTCACAAGCTCTTGGCATCAACTTTCTTAGTCCAAGATCTGGTTCCAATCCCCAAAATCAAAGCAGATGGAGACATAATTCAGAGAGCAGAAAATATGATTCATCCTTAAACCTGCAGGGTCGCAGGGACTGTTTCTGTCTAGTACTTAAAATTATTTTCTATCACATGGTATAAGCAGAGGTTTGAGAGATGGTGTCACACCCCCCCATGGGCAAGGCGTAATGGATATTTTCTAGCTAACATATCTCTGTACACGTGTAAGAAGAAGAAATTGCTTTTTTAAAAAAAAAAAAAAAATTGCAACATTTTGTTTTCAAGAGAATCTAATGCTTTCTGTTCATTGCAGAAGCAATATTATTAAATGCCAGTCAGCAGGAAAAATTAGAAAAAGGATGGTCTGAAAGACAAAAAGAAATGCATTTTCCCCCCATTCTCCAAAAAATAAATTACCAATGCAGCCGGAGCTGTCTTTAGGCAAGGTTTCAGGAGGCAGATTAGATAGCAAAACTATTTCCTTGTTCTAGTGAGGCAGTTTTCACTGAAGACAGGAATTTACTCCATTTCTAAGGGAAAAGGTCTTGCAGCAAAACTGCAAATAGGGCAGCGCTGTGCATAAAGCAGCTAACTCACTGATCCTCCCTGCAAAGTAATACCGATTAAAAAGGCATCCGTAACCAACAAAGTACAAATATATTCATCTCCGTTCCTGTGAAAGGAAGACATGTATGAAACAATATTATTATTCTAAAGTGCAACTAAAAGGTTTGGAGAAAGTGTTCCTCGGTTGTGGTGTTGTAAGAAGCCCCACTCTGTGCAGAGTATCTGCCAACAAATTTCTTCTAGCGTATGTGTTAATTTCTAGGATATTCTAGAAAAAACAGCGCTGCAAAGATTCTAACTTTTGGATGAATTTACTGACATTAGGATGTTAATGTTGTACTTTTCCAACAAAGCACTTTGACCTCTGTAAGAAGGTTATGGCAGTAGCAGTTTCTGTATCCTGTTTGGATACAGCCATTTGGGGCTTCCCGGAGTGATTGTGGGCTTCAACTGAAAAATTTTCTTGCCCTAAATCATCTTTACAGTTGCATAAAATTCTTGCATTTTCTTGGCAGTGGTGTATTGGTTTGGATTTGCATTTCTTTAGAATGCAGAATGTGTCAGGATCTGCCAAACTGTCTCAGCAGCACTGCTACCCAGGAAGGCTAAATAGTCTGTGATTAACTCCACATTTATAGAGGGTTTAGTGTGCCAGTGGTATGTAGTGGCTGCAGGAGTTTGCAGGTAACTGTTGGGTACAGAACACCAGCTCCAATGCTGATACCACCAAACATTAATTTCTGTTTTATTGTTAGAGATAGCATTGGACAACTACAAAGGTTGTCCTTTGGTCTGATGCTCTCATGTTAACTTACAAGAGCACATTAGTCGTAAATGGTCTCTAAAGTTAAGACAGAAGGACAATTTTGAGGAATGTTAATCTTTGGGTATTGGGCATGAATATGAAAATAAACCACTTTGCTTCCATGCTCTATTAATTATTGGCATTTTGCCTTTCATACAAGTGCAAAGGGAAGAAGATGTATGGAAAACGGGGAAGGGAGAAACTGGGATAGAGTCAGATCCCATAACTAATCCCGTTGTAGTTTTCAGAGAAGCTGCAAAGCAATTGAGTAGAGTAAGGGGTTGAACAGTGGTTTCTACCCCCTCACCCCTTTCTCTTTACCTGACCATATTCTGGGATAAAACATTGTTTCTGAGAAGTCTAAAACACAGCTGACCTGATTGCCAGGCAAACAGAGAGTCTGAGACTTTTCTTATATTTTAAAAGAAAACAAACGCCAACTGTTCACAGTTCCCCTTGAGTGGAATCCAGGAATGCCTTCAGCGTTTGACTCCAGATGATGGAAGGCTCACAGCTTCGACTAGAACCCAGTCAGCTGCCATTTGTGATTTGGGCAGTCTGTTTTGGGTGAAATTAAAGGATTGAAAATCTTCATCTTATTGGAGGGGAAAAAAACACCATTCTTGTCATTGACCGAATGTGGGGACTTTGAGTATAGAATTCTTGTTAAAGGATTATTCAAATAAGATAAAGAAAATGCTCTGGCTTCACTGCTGGAGGAAACTTGCAAAAGCAAATAGCTGCCACTGAATCAGGTAGAACATATACTTTGGAAGTAAAAGTAGAGAAGATCCACAGTAAAATTAAGATACTGTTGTAGGAAGGTGTGATTATTAAAAAAATCAACAAAACAAAAAACCTATGACAAAAATAAATCTAAAGGAAATAGGAGGGGAAAAGCAGTGCCTTCCTACTAATTCGCCCCCTTCATTCTGTGTTTAATTTAGTAAAGCAGTCATAAACCTTGCTAAACAGTCAAAAAATTAAATGTTGCTGTATAATTTATGGTGGTTACAGGATACATGAGAGTGCACTTTAATTAGCAAATTGCATGTTTATTTTATTTGCTTAGCATATAATTTAGATTGGATAAATGCGCTTTGACTGGCTATGGCACCTTGGTATCCTCATTTGGTATAATTTTTAATCACATTGTTTTGGAATTTTATTGCAGCATTATACAGCTGATATAACAGTGTACAATTAAGTATGCTCAGTTCACACCTTGCTCTTGAGGAAATTACTTTTTATCTGTATTTGGATGGAGCACTTGGTATGGCAAGTGAGAACTTGGGAGTAATAAAGAATGTGCACTGTGGGTGCTAGAGCTGCAATCTGAATAGTAAATAATAATAGTAATGATGGTTCCCTGTTAGTGAAATGTGTTTGGGAGGAAGATAAAAAAAAAACCACGAACAAACCCTGGAAATGGGCAATTGGAAATTATTATTGTATGTAATAGTGTATTAGCTGTATTATAACAATGTCTTGACATTCCAGCTAAACTGAGGGAGGATGAGGATTGTGCTAGGTGCTGTACATAGCCAGAGGATGCGAGATTTTCATCCAGCAAACATTGGGAGAGGAGGCAGATGTTGAGAGAGGGTAAGTAGGTGATGCAGGATGTGGGAGATTATCAGACAAAACTGCCATCTCAGTCCTGGGTTCTGCTCCCACACCACTGCTACACTGTGACCCACGTCAGGATGCAGACCAGCTTGTAAAATATTACAAGTGTGAGGAGTACCGTAAAGAGACAGTACACTGGGAGAGGCATACACAGGCACGGTGTGTGTTCCTGTGATTCTAAGACTTAAAAATATTTCTTCACTTCTTGGCTTGTTTACTATTGTGTATTTGATCATGCTCAGGGAGTGTCAGTCTGGGATCTGTTCATGGTATTCTGACTTCAGTAGGCTTTGAATCTGGAGCTCTGTTTTCCCTGTTGTTCATTTGGCTTTTTTGTGTGGTGACAGGACTAAAAGAAGGCTGTATCCATGCTTTGGGGAAATTCAGATTCACCTTACCAACTACATTTAAATCCCCGCTTTAGGTAGAAGGTCAGCAGCATGTTCAGATACTCTGTAGATGTTACTGGAGAATGTAATAGGGCTGCAACTTGGAGGATCTGGAAACAAAAAAATAAATAGATTTTGAGATCTAGAATATATCTCAGCAGCGGCATTTTATATAGTGGTTTGAGTTACAAAATTCTGCAGAAAAGCTATCATTTTCTCTTACATTCTATGGACTTTTTCCATAAGGGCTGCCTGAGTATTACAAAATGCCAATCTGAGATCCCAAGCAACTCTGTGTCGGGAAGATTGATGCTGGGCCAGATTATGCTTTCAGTCACACAGGTATAAATCTGGGGTAACTCTGTTGTCTTGCTTCTGCTGAGAAGAGGATCTGGCCCACTTTCCTTTCTTCTCTGCCTTTGAGTAATTGGCCCCGTAATGTGCCCGTGCTGCTCTCGTGTGATTGGCACTGATCGTTTCGCTGTGACAGGATGTCGGCGGTGGTATGTACTGCTTGAACACTGACATTGCTTACTTTGTTACAGTGTGTTTTGATAATGTTATCTGTAAAGAATGTTCCTTGCACTGATTATGGTTATTAAAACATACAGAGATCAACAGATATGGCAAACAGCTGCTTAGTCACAGCTGATGTGAGAAATTTGATTTAATGTAAGTTTCACAATTTGAAACTATATCCTCTAGAAAAATACAGGCGATTAATCCCTACTGCATGCAAGCTAGTTGACTTTGTTTAAAATTGGATTATATCAGGATGATAAACACAGACTAGAATTAAAGCACCTTTTGGAAGACTGTTGAAATACAGAAGAAAAAAAAGCAAAGAGGAGAGTTTTTC
>VYZW01060897.1:1037-58911 GCA_013401315.1 Balaeniceps rex
GTAGGATTACAGAAGTTCCAGTGTCACTACTGGCATGTTTCTGCTTCTCCAGTGCTAGTATAAATAAATCTTATGCAGGTGATCATATCCAGACAATGAAACAACAAGGAATTGCTTCCAGGTGTGATCCAAGTTCACATGTTAGAGTCACATAGGAAAGTCCTCTCCCGGCACTTGATGAGTTGGACCAGTCTTCTCCAGCCTTTTCAAGCTATTTTTTGCCTTCCGTGAGTGGACAGAAGTATGCTCTTTCCATGGCACCAATAGCACTGCTTATTACTTATAACTGGCATTTTCTATTCCAGAAACCGGTTTCTTATTGATCTGAACTCTGCTAAAAAATCGGTTTGAAGTTTTCCATGTCGGGTGTCAGTCTTAGGTGGTTCATTTATTTTTAAAAAGTCACTTAGACTCAGGCTGCTGTACCTACAAATAATGCTTAGAGGGAAAAGACAGTCCAATCATCTCAAAATCCAATAGATCCAGGTGATATTTCATTTGCTGCACTTAACATCCCTGTCTTCTAGTATATGGGTCTAAATTTGGCAGGGTGAGGTATGCCTCTCACCACTTATGTGAAATCTCACTATTTGGTCATGTTTTAAACTGCTGCAAGAGCAGGCCATGATGTGGTAGTAAGATTGGTCAGCATATTCCTCTATGAGAACCTGTTTTAATTTGCTTGTAACTTTGTTTTCCTGGTGGGAGAACAGTGAGGACCTAGTTGTGAGATTTTTCCATGCTTGTTTTCCTTCCTCAGACTGGCTTGGCTTTGGAACAAACATTTGAATTTTCTCTGAGATAAGATGTGGTAGGAAAGGGAGCTGGAAGCTGGAAGCATTAAAAAAAGTCTTTAACTATCTCAATTTTTTCTTGTGTTTGCTTTCCTAACTTAGGTAAGGAACTTGTTTTTCAAGAACAGATTCACTTTTTGGTAAAAAAACCCACTGTTATTTCAATGTCTTTATTTCTTTCTCGTATGCATCAAGTTGTTCTTAATGAACTGGAAAAGTGGTCTGAATCAGAAAGGTGAAATTCGGTAATGAAAGAGAAATCAAATGCACAACTACAACGGAAGAATAAGAGGTCACATAAAAGCACTGAGGAAAAGGATGAGGCGGTATCAGGGCCTCAGCTTGAGTTCATTAGAAGATATTGTTGTGAAAAAGCCAAATTTTGTTCTTGAATTTATTACTAGGGCCATAGTCTGTGAGACAAAAGAGATAATTCTTCTGACTTTAAGGTTGGTGAAGCTGTATTACAGTAACTTTTGAAGTTGTGTACCAGGCTTTAAGAAGATACAGACAAATTGGAGAGAGACAAGAGGAGAATGATAAAAGACTCAGAAAACATGGGCTCTCAAGAATGGCTGAAGTACTTGGGTTTGATCTAGAAAAAGGAGTGGTTGAACAGGGCTTGGTAAATCTTCAGAAGTATAAAAGGATTGTTTTGAAGAGGATGATCATCAATTGTCCTTTGTATCCAAGCAGAGCTGGACAAAAAGTAGTTGGTTTAATTTGTAGGGAGAGAAATACAGTTTAGGTGTTGAAAACCTTTACATATTTTTGCCATCATTACACACTGTAGTTGAAGCAGTCATTAAACGGGTGTCCCAAGGAGGTGGTGGACCCTGACTCACTGGATGCTCTGTACGAGCGAACTGCAGGAATATTGTCAGGGTTGGTTTAGATGTTGCTTGTTCTGACATGGGGCTTGGTCTTCTTGTGACTGTGTTACTGTATGTATTACTCAAGCACACCACAACCTTCCCAAGGTAGTCCTGTAATAGTGGGACTGCCCCTCAACCTCTTCCTAAGACCAATGTTGTGGATTTAGGCAAATCAGAATTGCTAGCAGCAAGTATAGTTTCCAATTCAAATCTGTTTTCCCATTTGATGTTAACCTGTAACAGAGAAACACAAGTCATCATGTTATGTGTAGAAAGCAGCTAGGAAGAAGACAGTCATTTATGGATTAGGAAAAAGAGTGAAAAAAACAAGAAATTCCAGCCTGGCTGAGCTTCTACTTACACAAAAAACTTTTCCAACACCTTCTGGAGTGTCAGGACTGACACACAGCTTGACCACACAATTTGGCTGGATCTGTAGATGGCAAAGTGTGGGTGCAACCAAGACCTGAAGAGTAGAAATGCAGGAGTTATCTGATAACAGTGACTTGTCATTGTTCCCTTAAGTAAGGTCTATTTTTCTTGTGATAAGAGCCTGACCTGTTCAAATTAGCCCTGCTTGCAACACAAGGCATTGCTTTAATTTAATTTAATTTAATTTGATGCTATAAACCCCTTATCTGATAAAGTTAGCTGAAATACTAGCTTGTTTTTCTGATGTATGATTTGTTTTCTTTTACTATCGTATTTATTTTTCCTAAGACACCTTTTTCCTAAGTATTTTTTCTTTTTCTTCCTCTATAGACTTTTAAAATCCAGTCTTTCTGCTCAGTCTCTCCCACTAAATTCCTTGTTCATTTGTAATGTCAACTACTGTAGGATCCACCTACCCAAGCCCACCCAAGTGTTAGTCATCTCCCCACCCCACCATCTGCAGGCCATGCCATTCATGGCATCAAATCCCTCCTCATCATATCTCAGTTACTCATGTCTTCCTTTCAAGGCATGGTTTACTTGGATGCTGTGCTTCTGCTTCCTCCTTCCTGCACATCTCTCCTACTTAACCCCATTTCAGACTTCAAAGTTACAAGCAAAAAGATTTGTTGGATAAAGAGAGAGATGGTCTAGCACCATGGTGTGGTACAATTTTCATCCTTCATTTCTGAGATCCAGGTGTGCATGTATGGTGATGGCTGCACAGTTGTCCTATTAATAGCTTTTGAAATGTATTAATTGCTGGCTGCTATCCTCATATGAAAGCCAATGACCTTTCCAGGACATTATATCAATGACATATCCCAGACTATGTTTGCATCTTGAGAGAGAAATTTCACCAGTGAACTCAGAGGCCCAACAGTTTCTGGATGCTGAGATTTTGGGGCATGTTGGACCCCGTACTTTACAAAAGTAAGCGAAATTGAACTTGTTGGGAAATGCAGTGCTGGTTACAAGTCCTAACAGGGTGAAAACTGACCCTGGCATATATGGCATTGCAAGGGCAGATGTGACAGGAACAGGATAAAGGAGAGCATGGCAGTGACCTCCTAAAAAGCTGGAGTGGGCAAATAGTCTAGGCTGGGCTGTAGCTTTTTCGAGTACTGGGAAGACACTGCCGTTTCAGAAAGCGAAAGGGGCAATGAAAGCAGAGCTGCCCACTTCCGTAATGCAGCAGGAAGAGTGCCAGCAAGTGGCAGCTGTTTACTGCACAGCTGCATGCCTGTGGCATTAGGCAGAGGGGTATAGGTGCAGGCAGCAGGAGAGTCAGATGGACCAACACTTATCCTCCACCTTATCACTCCACCAACAGGGAGAGAGAGACTAGCAGTGGATTTTGTCCATTGTATGTGGCGAGTATGATCAGTTTTGCTGGAGAGCAGAGCAGAGGGCCAAACAACTTCTTCCATCTCACTCTCTTATTCTGCTTGGCAGCCTGTCCTGAGCCATGTGTCCCACTGTGCATGCTTGTTGAGCACCACCAGCTGTCCTGGGACGTCTTCACTGACTTGCTGGGAGCAGAGTCACGCAGGGGCATCCCAGGCAGGTCTGCTCACCAGGACCAGCTGCTTACAGGGGCGTTGCTCATAATCATGCAAGGGTGAGACCCTGGGGTTCAGTAATAAGAGTAATTTAGCAACATGTGAGTTTTGGAAGGATGTGTGGAGATTCTTTTCTTCTGCTGGCTGTGGGAGGGAGGGTGAGCAAGAGAGAGCTTATTTTAAACCTGAACTAAGTGATTTTTAGCGACTTCTTTGAGGAAAGAAAAGACACATTCTGTAGTCTTCCTGAGTAATTTAAAGTGACAGAATCCGGTGAGAGACAGCAACATTTTATTAGGCATAAAACCCAGAAAAATATCTCACAGTCGTAACCCTGAGACAGAAATAGAGGTGCAAAGATTCTGTAGTGTTTTGAGTGGCTTGGTAATATCAGCACATTCAGTCCTGCCTTTTCAGAAATATGTCAGCCATCAGTGAAAGAAGAGTGTGGCAGGTGAGATGCCTCATTTGATCAGGGATGGAGGGGCTTTTTCTGAAATTTCTACTACAGCAAAATCCCCTTTACATCTCAACCTGGAAGAAAATAGAGAAGGAAGGGAAGTCTCCTTCCCATTCGTGGTGTTATACCCAAATCAGTAGTCATTTTCCAAACAATTTTTGTATTTACTGAAAGCAACATCTGAAGCAGATGCTGCCCATGGGGAAACAACATGATGTTTAACAAAAGGGGACCATGAAACATAGTGCTTTGCAGTCTTAGAAGCACTCCAATATGGTAAAGAAACAAATACCAGGTAATAAGTAATGATAGGAAATGCAAAAAGGAGAGCATGAGAGCCTTTTCAGTGTGGAGAGATTGGAGAGGGATTCAGTCCAAACAACATGGAATGCAGCTGTATCTGCCACAGCATGAGGGACACCGAAAGGCACTTCTACTGTTGCTTCCCACAAGGGCAACAACCTTTCCAGCATGCTGCAGGGAAAGGAGACTGGGTAGGCCAGTGTTCTGCGGCTGCCTTTGGAGGTGGAGGTTAAAGTGCTTTGCAGTTGGGTCTCTGGTTGGTAACTGGCAATAACACAGCCAGGCAGGCCATCAAGCATGAACTGTGAGCTGTTGTTCATGCTAATGGCACCAGCTGCTCTGTGCACACAAGGAGTTTGTCAAGAACATGTACCAGGATCTCAGAGGTAGCAGCATGCAATTAGCACCATGAGGACCTTGAAATGAGTTCTTGTCATGCAAACTCAGATACTACTATCCAGTCTCTCCTCCACCCATGGGTCAGCATCCAGCCTCTCTGCTCATGGGTCCCTGCTAAGTTTTTACTCCCATGATGTTTCTAAGTTATGGGAAGGATGTCACCCTTCCTGACTCAGTAGAGGTATACCTGAGTGAGTCTTTTTTTTGGCACACACTTGAGCTAAACGTAGGCATCATGTGTAGCCAGACCAAGTATTTCCACACACTCATGTGTGCGTTCCATCTATTTTGAAAGTGCACCTTTTCTGTAGAATCTGCAGGAAAGCAGTGATTACATGAGAGATATTTGGTGTCAGCTTAATGAGGACTACACATTGCATCTGTGTGCCTTCCATCTGTCTTTTATCTCCTTCATCCTACCTTTGCTTACCAGACCAGTGCATAATTAAGATGCCTATGTCTTTTCATGGAAATTTTTGTTAAACTAAGGTTTTCTTCTGTAAACTGTGCTTTTCCTCTTGGGTGACTTTTCTGTATTTTCAGGCCCCACTGGAAGCATTTTGGAGTTTGCCTACCCTGTGAAATGAAGAGGCATCAACATTATCTCAGTTCCAGAGATGTTATGCAGGTGTGTTAGTACAGCAATCTATTTGAGGCTAACTAGTCTAGCCAAAATGTAGGATGGATTAACCGATGTGAAGCACCAAACTAAGGTGTCCCCCATACTTCTGTTGTCTCAGGTTTCTCTGTATGCTGCTGCATCATGCTGCATAAGCTCACCCTTGCCTGAGTTTGGTGGGAACTGGGTCAGACTGGTACTGCCAGTCTGAATAATTTCATTGCAGCCTGTGCAGTTTGGGGGTGTGTTTTCAAAGCTTCCTCAGGAAGGACGGGATGGAAGGCTGCTGCCTTACAAATCTGCCCTCATTCAAAGTCTGTCACCTTCTGTAGCTGCCTGTAAGACAGAGACAAGCGAAACGGCTGTTCCTCTCCACTTGTATCCTGAAGTGAAGCATCCATTTTCAGCTGTGTTGAAGGGATGCCCACAGGCAAAAAAGGCAAGCTGCTCCAAGCTTGGGGAGGGTGGGGTACTGTGGGGAGCCTGGCATGGAAAAGTGAGAGGGTGCAAGTAATACTGGAGGGGAGAGGCATGACAGGAAGAGAAGAGTTGAATTTGGAAGAAGAGGTAAGTGCAGCAGGGTGGGTTATTGGGTCCCTGCCCAGGCAGGAAGGACAGAAAGCTGGCACTGCCACCCTCATTAGCTAACGGAGACTTGGAGGAGGGGATTTGGTGAGAGCTATAAGGGCTGCTATAGTGGTGTGAGGAACCCCTTCAGTGACCAAATTTTTAAGAAAGGGGCAGAACTCTGTGGGAAAGCATTCACAGGGACACAGCAGCAAGGCATGCCTTCTTCGGGATCTGGGCCTCCCTCTGTGGTGGGGCCTAGGCGAGGCAGGAAGCCTGAAGGATGTAGGAGGGATGCTGGCTCTCACAGCAATGGGAGGAGAAAGGTAAAGAGAAACAAAATGTCTTTTGCTCTGTTTGGGAAATCATAATTCAAAGATTGAAGCAATCATTTTGAAGTTGAGATAAATAGAAATTATGTGCTTTGAAAGTATAGGAATAGAAGATTAAAATTACCCACAGACTGTAATTATAACTCTTGCCCTCTGCTCAGATTAATGTGTTTCCAACAGGTAGAAAAGTGGCAGCTGTTGTAAAAACATTGTTCTAATCTTACATGTAAAGAGCTGTGCAGTTCACAGAAGTCTTAGCAGAAAAATGAGTCGGTAAATTGATACATAAGGACAGATATTTCTTATGGTTAATTTTCTTTCTGTTCTCTTTGTACTGGAGGAAAATTTGAAGAAATGGGGAGGAAATGGGAACTGTAAAAAGGAAAGGATGCTTGTTCCTGCGGCTTGGGAGGGTAAGTGGAAGGGAAGCAAATTCCACAACCAAGCAGCCAGGCCAAGTCGCAGCTACTTGCATATCACTTATGGCTGACTTTGCAAGTGAAAGTATTACACACGCTTTGGCAGAGGCGTAAGGAGGCCTAGGCAATTTAGAAGCTAAGCTGAGGACTGTGATTAGTGATTCCTTTTACTCCTGCTTTCAATCCCACAGTGAGGATAATGGTTTCATGACATCTTTTCTCATGGTGGAGGGGGATCTGGGTAGTTGGCAATACTGAGGATGCCACAAAGATGACCTTGGTGAGGGCAGTGTTTCTGGATCCTTGGAGAGGTCGGACATGCATACCATTCTCCCTTGCTTGAGAGGCAGACATCACCCTGTGTCTGGATCACAGTACCTTCCATGCTCCTGCAGGACAGCCTTTGTTTCCTCCTGCCTATTGGAGAGGATTAGCAGTTCCCCACCAGTGGCAGTGCGCAGCTGTCAGAAGGAGCAGGCATGCTGATTCCTACTATGTGGGCCTGAGTAAAATTACCCTACAGGCTCCATGAAAAGCAAATGAGGTAGCACTCATCTAGGTGCTTCTGCAGTCCAGCCTCCTCACAGCGTCCAAGCTCTTCTGTGATGGACAGCCACATTAGAAAAGTGAAATTTGAACACAGCTTTGCAGGCAGTGCAGAATGTGGGTCATGTGAATCTTCCACCTGAGCATCTTCCATTATCTCTGTTCAGTCAGGGTAAAGGAGAAAGTGAAACTCTGACATTGCCAGTGTTATGATGCAGATTGTGTTTTCATAGATTTTTCTTTTGAGAGTGGAGTGACTTGCCAAACCTCTGATGTGACATGTGATTTGGAGATAAATTTCCATATGCTATTTAAACCTTGTTACTATCACAGTTCACTTGTCATTTGTACAAAGAATACATGTACCTTAAGTGGAAATATCAACACGTAGAGTTACTACCCTGTAGAGACTGTCACCCTGCAGATCTCTCTTCCCAATCCACTTTAAATTTGTTGCAGTGTTAAATGTAATGCCATGATGTAGCAGCTAACCTGAAGTCTACTAACAGGAACTTATGAAGTTCTCAGTATTTTTGTTACACTTATACTATAAAAGCAAGCTGCTTTGGCTGGGCAATTGTTCAGTGTCTGTGTCTGGGTAGCCACATTTTCATTCTTTTTAACGTTCTCATTCCACCTTTCCCAGCTGTTCGGTAAATTTGTTTATTATGTCTTGACCTACTTTGATCTTAGTTTACACTAGTGTTTATTTGGATATTGCAGGATCCCTGCTTCTAAAGCTGGTTTTCATGGCAGAACATTTTTAACAACCATAATACTGAGTTACAAAATAAACCTTTGCTTGGATGAGGTTCTTCTTGGTAACTCTGGGTGTCTCCCAGAAAAGGAGGGACAGTTGTTTGATCTTAAACAGAAGAGACAGTCACAGAAAGATTGGCAGGAACAACCTGAAAGGTCTGTGAAGTATTTGTTAGGTCATTGTTTTTATGACCACAATGCTGTTGGCACTTCCTGGATTTGTGCCCATTCATCTATTGGACTTTAAATTTTTCTGGTTTGCTTTTATGACAGCTGGAGCGAGACAGGTGTGCCTTTCAGTCTACTAAAAGGAAGGAAAAATCAATATTTCAGCATTTAATTATGATTGTATACATAAAACTACTTTTGCCACCTTTACCCTGGCTTTCTATTCCGGAGGTACAGAATAGAGTTTTAACCAGAGGATAAAATACAGCTTTCCCCTGAAAGGTCATATTTCTGCCATGCAATTTTATTGTTGCACTTGCTTTTATTTCCTCCCTTAACAAATGTTTAGCACCACTATTTTCTCATTTGTGTCCCATAAGTCCTAATCAGAACGTGAGCTCTCTAGGGAAGGATCCACTTTGCGCATAGAGCACTATATGGTGGGATGGGGGGCAAGAAGGGAGTGGGAATAATTGCCACTATTTACCTCTTGGGCTTCTAGGCATTACTGCAGTACAATAAAAAAATGACAACTTCCAGAGTTTCAACACCACTGGAAACTATACATCTGCCTGCCCCAAGTCCTTAAATCCCATTGAAAAGGGCTACGTCTGATTTTCTGGCTGTCATGGAACAATTAGAAAGCAGTATGAATGTTAGGACCTTTCATTTTGCTAGTCTGAGACTCCAAAGGCATTTTGAGCTCCCCATGTAAATGGCTCAATTATTTCCTGCCATGTATTTATAGTCAGGTAATTATTAGCAGTGAGTTTTATTTATCTGGATTGCCTCAACAGAAAGGAGCCTTGTTCACATGATTGTTGTGGGGAGATGAAACAGCCACCTGAATACCCTCAGGTAGTCAGCTTGAGCACAAAAGGTCTTTGCCCCTGAAGAGGTAAGTGCATACACCAACCTGGAGGGAATGTCTCACCACATGACTGTGTGGCAGGAGTAGGCAGTGGAGCACTTTGGAGGATTTCTGATCTTAAATAGCCACCAGAGTGAGGAGCACTTGTGCTTGCAGTCACACAAACTACACCTAAGCCATTCCTAATCCATTGCCCTGAAGGCAAAGGAGCAAATGGGGAAACTGGGGCAAGGGGTCCTCCAGGAAGGATGCTTTCTGGGATGGACTTTTACAGGTCAAGGTCAGGTAAAGGATTAAGGACATGAACCATGCTTTCAACTTTCCAGGGTTTAACCAGCCTCTATGTACTACTATGCCTATGTGGGCACAAGATCTCACCTCTGTCAGTCTTCCTCGGTTGCGTTGCATTTTGTCCTGTCTGTTCCCTTGTATGGTCAATGACACCATTTCCAACCTTTTTGTACAAGGACATGGTGACTAAAAGGTGATGCCATTGCACTCCCAAAGACAGGGACTGGATGGGCTTTGACATCCTGAGGATACAGTAGCATGACTCCGTCTGCTTTGTGAGACACACTGGAGAGTGTGCTCTGCAGGCTTTGTTCTGCACAGTACACCACTATTTGATGGGATATCTCTGTCTGTGTTACCAGAAGGAAGTGGGAGGTGAGGATGTCTGCAGAAGGCAACCTGAGGTGAAACAATAACCAGCAATCCTGATGGTGGTTGCTGACAGAAAAAAGGTGTCCATTTGGATTTTTCTTGCAAAAAATGTGTGTGGGCCAAAGATACTAGTGACCCTAGGAAGGAAAGAAAAGGGAGTGGGTGAAAGTAAATGGAGAAGGTCACTGTGAAGGTCTTCAGAGGAAAAGGGAGAAATATACAAAAACTTCAGATCACACACAGTGTGTGAAAATCCTCAGCTGATTTTCGCAGGATGGATCTCTGTTGTGTTGCAGCGATGGTATTGCTTTGGAGG
The DNA here is from genome assembly GCA_013401315.1 of Balaeniceps rex. Classification (NCBI taxonomy): domain Eukaryota; kingdom Metazoa; phylum Chordata; class Aves; order Pelecaniformes; family Balaenicipitidae; genus Balaeniceps; species Balaeniceps rex. The sequence goes on from VYZW01060897.1 coordinate 11,123, forward strand.
TCATGTCATGGAAAGTGAGGCAGTTGTGTGGGAGTAATATTGTGAGACTGCTGCACCTCTGTAGGAGATAAAATGTAAAGGAAGGGCAAAAAAGCTTGTTTGCTGTGGGAAGAAACCCTAGGAGGCTTAAGAGATTGGGAAAGTGGTATGTGTGCCTTGGTATTATCACATGGGGGTCTCCTCCCACTGCCAAGTCACCTACCACCACTGGCCTGCCTCACCAGGCATGAAAGAGACTGTCAGTCCCCCGAGCTGCATTGCTTTCCTTCGTCCTGGTAGCCTGGGAGTCTGGGATGGGTTGTGTTTGGAGGTAACAAGACTATCTGTGCAAGCTGGGTGGGTCTTTGTCCCACCTTCCTCTGCAGAATAGAAACCCACCCTTTGCATCCCAGATGTTTCCCAGGGGTCTGGTGCTGGGCTGCTGGAGCTCTTGGGAGCTTCATCCCATGATTTCTGACCCTGATGTTTATCATGTCAAGGATTTGAGACATCATCATGTATGGCCTCTTTTTTTCATAACAATAAAGGACCACAAAAGGAAAACTAAGGCAGAGGGAAGCTTCCAGTAAGTCATTACTTTGCAATCATTACCCTTTTTTTCACCCGTGCAATGACTGTTTCCATGGAGACCAGAGCAAACCAGTGGCTATGAGCATGCATTCTGCTGGTTCCTGTTTCCACAGAAACATGTACACTGGATTGCCGGAAACGAAGTTACTGTTGCCCAGCCAAACTCACCAAGTGGTGAGGTTCAGGAAAAACAAGTTTCCTTCCAATTTTGTGCTCAGATGGTCAGTCACAGAGAGTCTGGGAGTGGCAGAGCAGCTCATGATGATCCTTTCATAGGTGCAGTGTGCTAATCCCAGAACATCCCAAGGAGCTTTGCTCCTTGGCTGGGATTACCAAACCGAAGACACCATACATTGCAACCTAGAAAACATCAGTGGTGTAATATGGTTAGTAATTAATGCTGCAAGGAATGAACGCTGGTTTCTGTGCAATTAGAGACTGCCCTATCATTGCAGTTCGGTGCCATCCTTGGCAGGCTGTGAGAGCAGGTATAATTGCCTTGTATGCATGCACAACATACATGCGCTGTTGTGAAGGGCATCCAATATACATAGCATAAGGATTTCCCAGAGACATATGCTTGTTCTCTTCAGAATCTGGGGGCAGCTGCTCCATTATTGTCACTGCAGATGCTTTTGGATGACCAAGCAAATAATCTGCTTCGACAATTTGTGTTTGCTGCTACAAGAAGCTCTCCCTCTGTACCTGGTATAACTGCTCAGATTGTCTTGCTGCTTGGTACAAAAACAGGCCGAATTTAGAAAGCAGACAGCTGGCTGATGTGAACTCAAGTTGGATAATTTAGGGAATACACTGTAGTGCACAACATTGTCAAAAATGGAGTTCATTTATGGGTCAGAAAAAAAAAAGGTTTGAGTTAATTTCTTATCAATCTTCATACAAATTGCTTTATATGTAACAGATAGCTAGTAGAAAAGTCGGTCCATTGTGTGGCTATAAATACATGCCATTTCCTATACTGTTGTTTATAAGGTTTCTGTCATTGACATTTGTTGATTCTATCTAGAAGATGCACATTTTTGATTGCAGTTACTCTGCTCTTTAGACAAATGCTAAGAATAATGTTCCTGGCACAGCAGTCACTGGAGAAGGGCTTGAGAAATGATACCCATTCCAGCTAACACTGCCTTCAGTTGGGGCATCGAATCAATTTTGTGTTGATCCAATTGCGTTTCTTCATGAATAAAAAAGGAATTTATTTTGAGTTTGGAGATATGGTTTTAATATGCTGGATTGTCATTAATAGCCAGATTAAAGGCCATTGTGAGACAAAAATTATCTCGCAAGTCTGATCCTCCCCTTCTACAGTCTATTTGCAGTAACCATCGGGTCAGGTATTTTTCAATTCATTCCAGAGAAGGCCAGATATGAAGGCCAGAAGAGACATCCAGCCCAACCTGCTGCAGTGGAGATGATACGCTTTCATCTATTACTGCTGTATATAGGACCATAACCTTGTGGAATAAGATTGCCTCCCAAGAAAATATTCTTTCTGAATTTGAAGCAAAAAAAGAATCCACTGCTTTCAGTAATGGTTTGTCCTAATGGTTAATCATCCTTGCTGTAACAAATTGCTCCTTGTTTCTAATTTGTCTGGCATTAAGTCCCAGCCAGTGAGTTTATGCATGTCTTTTTTATCCATGTTAAAAATCCCTTTAATATTTGTAATTTTCTCTCTGTGAATCTGCTTGTACTCTGTAATCAAGTCACCCCTCTGTCTTCTGGATTTTTTTTTTTTTTGTGATAAGATAAGCAGCTCAGGCTCCTTGAATCACTTACACAATAAGGCTGTCTTCAAACCTCAATTTCTTTTCTCATTACAGTCTCTTCAATTTATTTTTAACACCCCTTTAAAAGTATAGGGCAATCTATTTTTAACATCCCTTTAAAAGCATAGGCATTTGAACAATTCATGGGATTCTGATACTGAACTCACCAGTTCTGTTTAGAGAGCTAGAAAGACCTCAGTGCTAAATCCTATTCCCTCATTCATACACCTGGAAACCCTTTTACTTGTTTAATATCATCATGTTGCACTAAGGGCTTATGTGTAATTTTGTCTGTTGTGAGTCCTAAACCTTTTTTGCCTCCCTTCAGTATACAGTTCTGCTGATGCAGCTTAGGGTCTTTAAACCTGTCGGTGCTACCTGTTTGCAATAGACAATAGACATCTTGATACAAAAATTCGCGGATACTATCCTTCAAATTCTGAATCTCCCCGTAAGAGGAAACGGAGTATTCAGAAAGTTCCCGAAATAAAACTCAATAGCAACAAAGTTACTATTAAGCAGGCATCCTTTATTACAGCACTGGGCAGCACTGGGATTGTTCCACCATGAGTGCTCCAGTGACTTGGTAAACTTCCAAAGATTATATGCTGTAAAGTCATACATAGTCATAGGATTTCTGAGAATTCATTAACATATGCAAATGTTCAATCTGCATGCATAGTTGTCCTCTTTGGTGGTCTTCGGGGGTCCTCCGGTGGTCTCTGATGGTCTTCCTCACCTGTCCGCTGGTTGAACTTTGGGTCTCCTTTGCCCATATATAGTCATTGAATTGGCTCATCAGTCCTTTGGCCTCGAGCTATTACAAGGGGTTGGTTTAAACTAGTTCCTCAGTGCTTATCTCGGCACTGATGTCCTGAGTCTATGTCATCAGTGATTTTACATAGGAAGCCTAACGAGCTTATTCAAAGTCTGTTTTAATCCTGTCAAGCAAGAAGTTGCATTCTTCGAAATATCTATCCTAGTTATCAACTCTGCTCAGCAAATACCTAAAGCTATCCTTGCAGGGGTAGAAAACACAAGAGAACAAGGATGCTCACAGTAAGGTCTGAGACAGGGATTGTCAGGGGTTTAGCCCTTTCAATCTTTTAACTTGCAGATCCAATTTTTGCCAACCAAGCCTCAATCCTTTGTCCAGTTTTACAAGGAATTATGTGTATCTGGATGTGGGACATGCCCACAGAGCTGCTCTGGTGCATAAGTGTCGTGCTGAGTCTGGGTGACCGGATGCTGCCTGTCACAGTCTGGCTCCGAAGACTTCGTCTCCCTAGAAAATACAAGGCCTGGCAAAGAAATTAAAATATGCATAATATACTGAGGAGTTGTACGGCTGCAGTGCAGGGAACTGGAAATGCTCTTCACACTGGAGTGGTTACCTTCCCTGGAACCATTACTCATTTATTTGCCTTCCCATGTGTTACTCTGTGCAGCCTTTCATCTTCTGCAAAGAACATTTATTTCTTTAAAAGATATTCATTTTAAGTGGGTGTATTCTATTTTTGACACATCCATTTCATATCATTAGAATATCACCCTGCAGTGCTGGGGTGTATTTTTCTTCCCTTCTTTTTTCTTTAATTTTCAGTTTCTCATATCTGCGACTGACTGTCACTATGGCATCTTTCCTCCATGTGAGTCAGGAGAGGAGCTGATTTCTCAAGTCATCTGTGTCTTCCATGTGTCAGCTGGCAGCTGTACACCAACAGGGGTGGAACAAAGCAATCCACTGCAAATTGCTGTGGGGCTCCGCTGGCAGGAGAGGCATGGGCATCTCCCACACCCCTATGGATGCTGGGGAGCTGAGTGGAACAGATAACTAAAGACACTCATCTCTCCCTCCTGCACCCCTGAACGCAGCCCTAGCTGAGGGCTGAAATTGGATTCAGCTGCCTCATGCTAGGCTTTTTTTAACCACCTGACTGTCAGGAGATGAATGAGGGGTGCCCAGCAGGGCAGGTGCCCTTGGCCATAGGTGCAGAGAGGGCCTGGGTGCCCTTGGCCCTAGTGGAAACAGGATCTGGTGCACAGCTGCTGCAGCAGAGAAGTGGGCTGCTGAGGCTTGCCTCTGTCCACCCTTCCCACATCACTCTGTATGTCTGCAGCTCCAGCAGTTGCAAAGGCGAGTATGGGGAGGCTCAATTTGTCAGTAAACTTCTTCAGAAGGAAAATAACACCTTCCTTCCTAGATCTCTGGAATGAATTGCAAAATACCTGACCTGATGGTTACTGCAGATGGAGGTTTGAATGCGAGGATCAGACTTGTGAGATAAACAGTTTTTTCCTTGTCTCTCCCGGGTGGGCTTAGTGTTATCCTGCTGGTAACTTCCTGAACAAGATACTGGACTAATCAGTGTTAGCGTTGTTTGCTGGCAGCAATCCTTCTGTTCATATGAAAACTGATGTTATGAAAAGAAGAAACAAAGATATTTAAGAGTCAAAGAGGGGTAATAATGGGGACTTTTTAGACCACAGTATAACATCTGAATGGGAGGACAGCTGGAAACAATTTGTATATGTGTGTATGTGCATGTACACATGTATGTAAGTGTATATGTGTGATGTAAAGTGTTTGAAGTAGTTACACAGTAAAAACATAGTAAGAGATTTACACAATCAAATGATTCCTTCAGCTCCAGCAGTTGGACAAATAATTAAAAAAAAAAGGTTAAGAAACTTATTACAAATCTACTACGAATTTTTGCTGACTGAGTTACTCGATGCTCTCCGGTGCTTTTCCTTCCCTGGCAGGGTGCTGTGTTGTAGCAGGGTGATAAGAACAGCAGGCTGTCCAGAGTCAGCTTGGCCCGAGTGTGAGGCAGGACTCTGGGGGATTCCCAGGCAGGAGGGGGCAGTCACTATGTCGGAGCTCATAGAATCGTAGAATCATAGAATGCTTTGGGTTGGAAGGGACCTTTAGAGGTCATCTAGTCCAACCCCCCTGCAGTGAGCAGGGACATCTTTAACTAGATCAGGTTGCTCAGAGCCCCATCCAACCTGACCTTGAATGTTTCCAGGGGCCTCCACTACCTCTCTGGGCAACCTGTTCCAGTGCTTAACCACCCTCATTGTAAAAAATTTCTTCCTTATATCTAGCATAAATCTACCCTCCTTTAGTTTAAAACCATTACTCCTTGTCCTGTCACCACATGCCTTGCTAAAAAGACTGTCCCCATCTTTGCTATAGGTCCCCTTTAAGTACTGAAAGGCCACAATAAGGTCTCCCCGCAGCCTTCTCTTCTCCAGGCTGAACAGCCCCAACTCTCCCAGCCTGTCCTCGTAGGAGAGGTGCTCCAGCCCTCGGATCATTTTGTGGCCCTTTTCTGGACTCGCTCCAACAGCTCCATGCCCTTCTTGTGCTGAGGGCTCCAGAGCTGGACGCAAACAAACAACAAACTCCCTCTTGATAAGTCTTTGCTAATTTGGAAGGAGCATATCTGGAACAGACAAACGCAGGCATCAGGTGAAACAGCAATGCACGATAGCCTTTAATTTAACTCTTGATGGCAGTTTTGTCTCAGAGTGGGAAAGAAACAAAACATGGTGAAGCTGACCAGAACATGTTTGTCACCCAGGGCCTTTGCTTCAGCCTGTTTCAGACTATACCTCACCTGCAGGCTGTGCTGTTGGGTACAGACCTGACTTCAGGGCTACATAAATAAGACTGCATACAGTTCTGTCCTACTGCTAGGATGTCAAGCAAAATGTTAATTCATGAGACAACCACAGAGCACCCATGGAGCTGAGCCTAAATACTGCCACAAGCTCCAACTTCTCCTCTGTATTGTTCGGCATCCAGCCCCAAGCCAGCCAACAAGTTTTGTTGCCTCACCAACCTTTATCTTTGCCCTGCTGGTAAGCACATGGCATGGTACATATTTTGCATGTGTCCACTCATGGGCCAAGAATCATAATGATACAGCAAACCCCTGCGGTGCTTTCAGATCTCACCACTCTGGTAGCTGTCAGCTGTCAGTGTTATTGCCTTGCCCACTCCACTGTGGGATGGTGTTTTTTAACATTAGCCCACCCTCATGGGCAGTTTAATATGCAGGATGGCGAATTGGGCACTGAGACACAAGCAACATCATCTTCTGCTGATGCCATGGCAGCTTCCAGTGGGCAGCAGTGGTGGGAATGTCTTACCCTGGTGCAGCCAGAGCCACAGTTCTCCCTGTCAGACAGCTGGATCCCTGTTTTGAGATCATGCTTGTGCACAATTTTCCAGTGATGTCTGATATATGTCACATAAAGCACTGGGCACCCTGTGTCCAAGCAACTGTTACTAGGTAAAACAAGCCCCTATTTGTTGCTGTGCCCTGAAGAAAAGAGAGGAGTAAGGCTGGATGCAGGAGTGCTGCAATAGTGTCAGGATAGTGTGGTGGCACATTTGCAACCCACCACCTCACAGAGCATGGATGAGAGGCTACTCTGTATGTCACCAGAGGTCTGTGTTCCCTACATATGGAGAGAAGGAGAAAGAAAGTCAGGAGCAAACCTGGTGCAAGCCTGGTCCTTTAGTCTTATGTTTATGTGAGGGATGTTCTAGATACATTGCCAAACAGCACAGTGTCTCTGGAGTTTGCAGTGAATTCATGGCAGTCAACCCATTAGGTTTACAGAAGAGGATTTACAGTTATTGTGAAACTTCCCAGGAGATGCTCTTATATATAGGCTTAAGTTCTTCTTAGTGTAGAAGCAGGGTACAGCCCTCAAAGGAACACTTTTATTCTTAAATTTTTGATGTAGCAACTTCTCTGAAATATATCTGCAGTTTTCCTTGTTCTAGTTTTCTCTGTGCTTTTTTCTCCATTTAGCAACAATTCTGGGGAATCAGGCACTGTAGTTTTGGGTTGTGATTTGTGAGGATTGTTCTTACTGTGTGAGGATATACTAGTATCCTGACAGAAATAAAATGAGTTATACGATATTACACAAACTCTGTATCTTTGATTTCTTTTCCTTTACAAATTCATCCTACAAAACTTTGACATGTGCTGCCTCCTGCAGAGAGGCTCCTGTAACAATTACTAAATGATATGTAATAGTAATCGCTTCATACACTCGCTAGCAAGTCAATACTTTCCTGTTTCCTAGCAAATATGCCTATTGATTGTACAGACTGACAAACAGGAGACGAGTTCAGAGGCTAAAAGCTTTTGAGAATGGATTTTTCTCAAGACACCAGGTATTGCTCAATGTTTGCTAAATATGTATCAATAGATGGTTAATAAAATACATTTGTGTTTCTGTAACAGCAGAGGAGATAGAAATGGTTTAGTTCATAGGAAACCAAGGTCATATAAAGGAGAATGTGGTACCTTTTACCTCTTTGCTGAATACACCTGCAGGATAGACATATTTCCAGGGCTGATGAAAATGCATAGGGTACTTGTGAATACCAGGCTGAGAGGGACACTGTGACATAGGACAGGGGAGAATTAATTTCTTGACATTCAAGTGCCAAGAAAAAGGGTGGATAGGAAGCAAAGAACGTTACTCTTATGAGCGGCAGCTGAAGGACTGATCAGATATAGCAGCAGAGGAATTTTCTTTTCACATTTATGCTGTGTGTTTGCGTCAATATACACAGACAGGGACAGACCAGTGCCTTTACACCCTGCCTTTCTGAAGACGTCTGCTTAGCTTTAATGAACCTTTCTGTAAGAGCATGTCTCAGCCATGATTTACATGTCCAGGTTCACCCAAGAGCTGCTGATGCCCAGAATGACCTGTGAGATGGTATCCAGAGCTGCAGTGAGGGCTGAGCCCCAGCTGGTCGACAAAGCAGAGGTAGCGGGCACCACAGATGGATGGCAGGGAGTGGTCCTCCCTCACCCAGGGACATCCAGGGTGTTACGATCAGGCTTACAGAGAGAAGGCTCCCTTGCAGGATGAAGGGACTGCTGAGCTAGCTAGAGGCAGAAGACCAAGATAACACCTCACAGAGGTAGCCCGTCCTTGTAGTGTCTGTCCTTTCTGGCTGAGGAAGTGGACTGGCAGCTCACAGTCACACTCTCTTTGATCCCATATACGTGGTCTGCAGCATCACGTGATCCTCACGTGCTTTTGTGGCAGCATCTTACCCGGAATGATGTCTTCTTTCTCAGCTGGAGCTTTCAGCTGAAATGAACAGTTTCCAGAAGAGGTGCTGTACGCTACGTGCTTGGATTGGCGATGCTGGCTGGGAAAGCTGTCCCAGCCTCGTGGGGGGAGGTTAAACTAGATGGCTGTTATCTGGCTTTGCAGGTAGCAAATAATGCTTCATTGCCTGGTACAAGTTTCATTGTGAACAGCTCTTTGGAAAATATTGTGGTAGCTATATATAAAGTGGGGTGTTGAGGTTTCTATTTTAGATTTAATTTTGCTCCTTAATAACAATGTGCAATAGATTTGCCAAACATAGCACTCTCCAGGCTAAATTGTACTTGCTCAGCCTGATGTAGAAAATCTTAAATGCATCTAAATAACACACCCATTTGGCATAGTTCAGGCACTAGCTTTCTGGACCACTTTTGTGTATGGTACAGATGTAGCAGACAAATCTAACAGATTTTAGGGAGAAGCGTCAGTTGTAAATTGGGAACAATTAACAATAAGAATGGAAAAATCCGCCTTGAAATAAAAATTCTGTTCAGAGAGCAAATGTGTGTGGAAGTAAGCACCCACCACTTGCCAGAGGAAGGTTTAGGACTGATTATGTTTTAAGCCTGAGAAAATCCATTCATTAGAGATGATATAGTTTTAAAAATACACCCAATTCTCACACTCATGCACCTGTTTGCAGATCTAGGTTTTGTAATCTGCCACTGGAGATGGTGTTTCCACAGGCCATTGCAATTCCAGGCTGTTAATTGGCTGCAGTGCCAAGGGATGAGGATTAAGAAAGTCTGGGCTGTGAACCAGGCACACCAGGGAGGATGACAGGATACCTGGCGGGATTGGAGAATGAATTTGTGTACCACCCTTTCCTCCATTACCTAGGTAAATAGGCCTGTGTTCAAAGCTAGATAAGACTCCTGTCATCCTCTTCCAGTGCATTTCTCAGGAAGCAGAAGCATGGCAATCAATGCAGCAGGTCTTGTCTGAAGACTGGCAGTGGCTGTGCAGCCAAGGGCCACAGGGTTGGTTTGTGTCTGTGGCAGAACTTGACTCCTTATGCCTGTGATGTACACTGGTGTGTCTTGCCATCTGATCACAGCAGAAACCTCCTCCTTAGGGTCTCCTGTCTTCACAGTTACAAATGCAGAAGTTTGTAGTTAACCCAACAGAGTTCTGCAACTTTCCATCAGCATCCAGGCAGTTCACTGCTTAGAGAAAACTGCTAATGCAAAGGCTATTGATTTTAACCAGGTGAGCAAAGCTAAACTCTAGAGTGTGGCTCAGCATCCCTAGTCCCAAGAGAAACTGTTTCCTTAGATGGATGTCTTAAGCATAGTGCCACCAATATTTCCTGGGCTGTGCATTAGAGATCAGAAATCTCTAATGCCTTTTTGCTATAGTATATATATATAAAAAACACTACCTGCAGAGGAGCTGGGATGATCAGCTATGAGAAGGCAAACAAAAGTGGCAGGGTAAACAGGCAGTGAGTCCATGCTGCCTGGTAGGACTGGACTATGACTGTGTCAATCTCTTGTCCGGGTCACTGCCCGTAGGACTTACCTGCACCACTCATCCTGTGTTCCTTTGCTGAGGCAGGTTATTCCTTGGCATTTGGTTCTTCCTCAAGGTTTTCACTCCCTCTTCCTCCCTAGCCTCAGGCTGAGTGGCAGAACTTGGCCTTCTGCTGTGCCTGAGCAACACTCTGAAGGGGGGAATTGCGTTGCACTTGAGGGAGGTTTTGCATTGCCAGCCATCACTCTGACTAGCTCCCAAGTGAGGCTAATTCCATGCACATGAGAATAGCAGCAGCAGAAGAGAAGAATGAAAAAAAAAGTCTTGCTTGGCACCCTGTGTCACAGCAGCTGGGTCTCCTCTCTCCCCAGTCTCCCATGGAGAGATCCATATGTAACTCTCTGGAAGAGTTACATATGGATCTTTGCACAATGCACAGGGTTCATAAAACAGTAATGTTCCCGCATGATTATTTCAGTTATTCTGTCAGATTACAGATACAATGACTTTTGTTCCCTGTAGTCTCATCACTATGCCTTTCCCTGATTGCAGATGGTACGTGGTGCAGCTCTATTTTTCTTTGTGATTCTGGGCAATGGCTTTCTCCAAGAATTAGTGATATGGTGTCTCTGTTTCATAACTTTTGTATGAATTAGGATCCAACTTTCATTGGTCAGTTCCTTGGCTCTTTTTACAAAAACAGGTATTACTTAATGTCACTCCAGCACTAGAAAAGGCTTCTTGCTTTCAACAGCTGGCCTGACACATCTCACTTCCACTTTTGGCAGTCATGGCAGAGACATTGGGTCCTTGTGATTTTTGGCAAAGTTGTTTGTTGCGGGAAGATAGCTCCAGCCTTAACATCTCCTGTGGTGTCCATACAGAGTCATTTTCAGCAGCACGAAGGCCACTCTCATTTCTGTCTCTACTGCTGATTTGAATGTCTTGTTCATGGCTGAGCTCTAGATCTGCTAGTTTTCATGCTGCTTCAGCTGACAGTTTATGCAGACTTTTCAATACTTTGCCCAGACATTATGCTTTTAGCATTGTGTGGCTTCCAAGACCTGGCAGACGTCTATTGCTTTTTTGCAAGCACAAATCTGTCTCCCTTAATAACCTCTCTCCCAGCCTTTTGTCAGTCACATGGAACACAATTTTGTGTCTAAGCATATCATTTTCAGTAATCTCAGACTCTTGCTGCTGCTCGTTCTGTCTCAGTTTGCCTGTATACTTGTCAATCCCATTTTTTCCAACACGATGAGGCCAAAATTGGTGCTGCTCAAATACCATGTTCATTTTAGGGTTACAGGGTTTCCTAAATATTTTTAAAGTGTCCAGCAAAATACACTTGTCTTCTAGCTGCTGTGCTGATGGTGTGTGTTGATAGACTTCAAAAGCTTCCTCACCCACTGTGTGTGGGGAAAAAAAAAAAAAGCTGCTCAAAAATTTTCTTCTATTTTACTTAACTTTCAGGCTTTTATCACCCAGGTAAAAACATCAATCCCCTTTCCTCAGTTCTCTGCTGCTACCCAAGAGCTGTAGTGGCTGCCTGAGTAAGTCGGGGATGCACCACTTTACCTTTGGAGAACACAGCCGGTTTTGTGCCTTGTGCCCTCTCTCCCTCTCTTTTCTTTTTAAACCAAATGTTGGAATCCCATGGTGCATGGTACAAATATCAACAGTATGATAATAATATATTAATTAAATTTGGGTCTATTACTGCGCTAAGCTTTTACTAATGTTTCTTCAGTTTGTGGCTGAAATGTAATATCCCTCTTCCAGCTCTGGTCATAATTCCCCCTCTCCTTCCCACACCCTGCTTAGTATTTACCTGCAAACTATAAAGAAACACCGAGATGGTGCTGTCACCCCTGTACAGCTCTGTGCACAGGGCAGCTGTGATTAAGGGCCCCCACCTCAGTGCTAGGGTGGAGCACGCAGCGGTACATACTCCACGGCCTGCAGGCAGCAGTGTGGGAACACACGGAGTGCAGGCAGGGTGGTGGTTCTGTCTCAGGCCAGCACTGCTTGAGCAGGTCTGCTGGAGAGCAGCATGCCACGCCACTGCACCAGGCTGCAGAGTGGCATGGACCGTTCCCCTTGCAGGATGCAGGGTGGGAAGCAGAGCGTAACTACGTCCTCACCTGCTTCCCTGTTGTGGAGGAAATGAGTGGCAGCAGAGTACTGCGCCTTCACTGATTCTTGAGGCAATCCTGCCAGTGAGACCTAATGGGTGGAAACACCAAATCCAGAGTTTCTGCTCAGGGTGCAAAAAGCAGAAGTAGCAGATGCAAACTAGAGAGGTGAAAGAGCCTTTGGGCAGGGAGGGGAGGAAGACAAATATTAACTTTAGCCCAAGCAAGAGAAAGTGGTGCCAATGTACAGCTCTACACACACACTTTGCTGATAGCAAACCACCGATCCTGTTCTGCCTCTGTATCGTCAATTACCTCAGGTGTAGACATAAGAAAAACAGCCAAGGGCTTCTAACAGTAGCAGAATCCTTATTCCATACTGGATCTGGCTGTATTTTGAAGACATTTATTTGAATCACCTGAATAGTGAAGAATAAAAGTTGTGGGAAGCAGAGGTGCACATGCTCATTTTGGGAAAAGCTCATGTGTAGGGAGCAGTCCTGCGTTTCCCAGTGGGTTTGCCTTTGCACCCTGACGGCTGTGAGAGCTCTGGCTGAGGCCAGGGGCAGTATGGGGAGCATGGTGCAATGCTCTCGGCATGGCTGGCCTGGCACCAGAGCAGCTGGTGCTGCTTCTCTGGAGTCATGGTCTTCCTCCTTTGCAGCCTCACTGCATGGGGCTGGCTCCAACCAGCATGGCAGCTACAGGGTGAAACCTCAGCAGCATGGCCATGTTCAGCCACCGCTGCCTCTCACACATGCCTGGGGTGCTGTCCCTGAGATAGGCAATACCAGGTCCAGCAGCCGCACCCTTCCCACAGCAGGGTCTTTTGTAAGGATGCTTCCAGCATGACGCAGTCCCACCTCCCTGAATAGAAACACCATCCATGTATGAGTGAGAGAGGCAACCAGAGTTATGCTTTAACTCTTGTAAGAGATGTTAAGTGAGGTCCAGCTTTATAAAAGATGTCAGACTGCTGCTCAGTGCTTATCATGTGTTGAGGAAGGCCTTACATGGGTGGAGTCCCAGCTGTTAGGTATTTCTTTTATGTGTATACAGGCAGTTCCACCACAGCCTATGACTAAGTGCTGTGGCAAAACTACTTAGCCTGGAGGAAATGCTGTGCTAAGAGATCATGTTGGTATAGCACCCATGCCCTGGCTGTTTCACTATTTTTCGTAAGCTGTGAATTTGTATTAAATCTGTTACTGGTCTTCTCCTCCTCCTTTTTGCATTTCCCTGTGTCTTCCTCAAAGATATACCTCGTGCACAGATAACCTATTACCCTCACGTTACAGAGGTTATCTGCAGAAATAAAGGTGGATGTTGGCTGTACAGGAGGGATGTTGGGAGAATACCTTTCAAGTGGTTTAGATCTCTAAGAAAGGCTTACAGATGTGATTTCCAATAATGACGTATTATTTAAGAGTGACCTTAGGGATCATTTGAGGAAATGAAAATTAGTATGAGATTTATGGCCTGTATGTACACATCTGCTCTTTTTTTGCTCTTTGCAACTCAGCTCCTGTTTTCTAGTCTCCTGACTATCCTGTACATATTTGCTTTTAATTTTTTATTGATCTTAAACATAACTAAGCCTTTCCCTTCTTTCTGAACTGTTGGAGAAAACAATAAAGAGGGAGAAAACAACTTCACTGGAGCTATCCTTGAACAGAAGTATTTAAACAGCACCTAGGGTGAAAGCATCCATGTAACATGATGTGAGAGGGCCATGAGATAACCTGGGATCTGTTTACATGGCAAGCACATGATAGCGCGCTCTGCCTGAGTTCAGACCTCTCAGGAAGGCACAGAAACAGGCAGTAGCCTAGATTCGCGGTGGTGCTATTATAGCAGCAAGGCTTTGGGCTCAGAGCTGGCTCTTAACCAGCCATCTTGGGGTGCAGACAGGCATCAGTTTTCTCTGCCAAGTCCCTTGTGGAGCATTGTTTCTAGCTTTCTCTCCGCATGATAGACACCCAGTTCCCTTACTAACAAATCAGGACCGGCTGAGATCTCAGACAAACTCTGTCAACCTTGAGATTGCCTCTGCTGCCCTTTTCTCCTCCCCACATGCCGTCTCTCGTGGTGAAGGAGTTGATGCTGGGGGAGGGTATTGTGAGGACGTATTATATAACCTTGTTCTGCATTGGTGTTGCTAGTGGTTACCTTCTGAAGTCTGGTATTACCATACCCATTCTAAGTCCCTTGACACCTGTACAGCTGAAGTGGAATAAGGCTTTATAGTATTATCAGATTAGTCACACCGTGCATTTGGAATGCACGTAGATTAGTCATTTAAAAGATAGCTTCAGCTGTCTGGATGGGTTGGGAGAACCTGATTCTCTGGGGTCCTCCACGTAGAAAGAATAGCAGCTGCAGCCTTTAGGTGTCCCCAGGAACAGACAATGGGAGTCTCATGTGTCATGGTGCTTTTTCCTTAACAACCATCAAACATCAGCATTTCATCTCAAACTGCATGGGTGAAATTCAGATCAGCTTTGGCATCACTCTAACTGATCCTTCAGAAGTGACTCTGGATAAGATAAGGCAAATAGCCGGCTCTGAGGACATTGGAAATAGCTGTGGGCAAGTAGAGGAGAGGCAGGTGGGAAGGATGGCAGATGTACAGGTGAAATAGGCAGATACTAACTCTTCAGATTGTTGAGCATGGAGACAGAAACACTTTCAGCAGCAACACTGGTTCAGCCAGGAGAAACTATTTTACTGGAACACTTCATCTTCAGTTCCCTTGCCCACCTCTCTGATAAATATGTCTTCTGTTCTTTGCAGTGTTCAAGTGCAAGGAAGATCCAACCCCATACAGAAACCCAAGCCATAGGTCAGCTTGCAGAGACCAGTCACTGTGTTGACTGCCTGCAGTTGAATTCCTCCCTGAGTCCTGCCTGTGGACCACCCCACAGGCTTCAGTTAGTTGGCATGAGAAGTGGTCAAGGCATGATGCAGCTGAGCTCACCAGCAGTCTCGGCAGCAACTTGTTCCATCAGAGGATTTCTCGCTGTGATGTTCAGCAGGAAGCCATATAGTAGTGATCAGCCTCCCATTTGCAGTTATACGGCATTATGTCTGGCATTATCTGCTACTGGTCAACAGTGTAGGACACTGATGGTGGACACATTCAAATTGTTTAAATTGCTCTGGTTTCTGTTCATCTCCCTTCTTTCAAGTAAACTTATTGCTCAGAAACAAGGCATTTTCTTTTTACTTTTTGAACCACAAACATACGGGTTTAAACTCCCCATATTCTGTGTTCCTCCATCACATTACTTTATTGTTGCTTCTGTTCCTACTCTATTAAAACGTCATTAAATGACTTTACTCTAATTACCTGCACTGTTTCTTTTCCTCTAGGGCTTCATTTCCTAGACTTCCTAGCTCTGGATGTATGGAGGGATCTGTCAGGTTTCTAAGTAGCAATACATTCTGGGTGGAACAGCTCTGATTCTCCACATCTGTTTTTTTCAGGTTCTGTTTGACTCCTGCAGGATGTTTGAGAAAGAGGAGAAAAGAGTCACCACTCAAGGCTTTAAGCCTCGTTCTGTAGGTCTACTGACTGGTCTATGGTGCTGGGAAACCTTATGAGTACAGGGCACATCCTATGACTCTGTATCCTTTGCACAATGCCCACGTTTGTGTGTAATGGATGTGAAGCTGAGGAAGAACTTTGCAGTCCAGCTAGTCTCCTATTTGCTGTAGTTAGCTGTAAGACCAAGGGAATTGTTGGAAGATCTTTCAGTGTTGTTCCCAGAATGCTTGTGAGGTGACCAGCATGGATGCTATCCTAGATATGCTCACTGAAGTTGCACTGAGCCTTGCTGCTTACAGTGAAATTTCAGGGTCTCTGAGCTGGGTGAAACTCTTACTGGAGCTGCATGGATCTTGCTTTCATGGAAGTTGAAGTTTTCAATGGATTCAGGCTGTTAAACTACATTTAAACAGCGTAATTTGCACAAATTTTCCACCAAATTTTTCCATCCAAATTGCACACTAAGTTGAATTATCCACCAGTTTATTGCACTAACTTGTAATATTTATATGGTCCAAAGGAATAGAGAACAAAATTTTATTGTGAGTCTAAAAGAGTGTTAAAGTCTAGTCAAATAATTATTATTAGTCCATTAAATGATGTTAACACTTATATTTCAAGTTATATACAGTTATTTTTTTCCAATTTATATCTGTTTTTACCATTTATGGTGACTTTTATATATTGAATGCCTGTTCCTTGCTCTCTTTGGTACATCTGAAGCTGACTTTACTCAGATCCTAAGGTTGCATTCATTTACTGACCAGTAGTTGACCCTGGTAAGTTTTAGTAGCCCTGGTATAGCTCTGTTTATCTTCCTATGATGGTGTTTTCAAGTCCCCTGCTCTCTTCCCATGTCTATGCACTTCTATGCTGCATTTTTTTTCTAGGGTGATAGGTAGTTACACAGAATAACTACTTGCTTTTGCTATCCACCTTTCAAAAGCAGAAATAACATTTGGGGCCCTGTCCTTGTGAAGGCTGTACAGCTCAGGCACCCAGCTACCATTTGTGTTTGACAATTTTCTCATTTATCAATATAGTTCCAGAAGACCTCATTAAAAGAAACAATATGGCTATTCCTTTTGTGGCAGAAAATTGTTTCCTTTATTTGCTTATAGCAGCGCTGTGGGAAGCATCCAGAATACCTTTGGTTTTGGTGTCCTTTGAAAATGACATTTCATGCTATTTTAAACTCATTCAGTTCTCTTTTATTCATGGACACATTTGCTTTTTTAAAATTAATAATTCTAGTTACTGAAAAAATTGCTGAAACTCTAAGTCACTTAATTTTAAATAGATAAACTGTTCTAGTTGGTTTCACCTTGTTTTTTCCTTTCTTTCTCAAATAACCCTCCTGAAACAGACTCGTCTTTTCCTCTTGAAAGTAATTGTGCTACCATATAACAAACATTCACGCTTAGGATATCATACTTACTAGAGGTCCATATTTGCACAAAAGAGGGGTTTTTGTCTCTTCCATTTAGAAAAGTTACTTTTCTACTGCAAGAATTTTTTAATAGAAAGAAAGGCTTGCCATTGTTATTCTGCTTTTTAATTCAGCTCTGTTCAGCTGAACTAGAAAAGAGCCAGTAGCAATACAAGATAGTTTTCTTGAAGATGGAAGAGGAAGGAAACAGTAGGTGTTCAATATCTGAAAAGGCAGAGAGCAGAGCCTCAGTTAGGACATAATGGCCATTTCCAGGGAAAGAAAACAGTGCAAGAACTGCACAGAAAACTGAAGAGCACCAGTTGGTTACAGAGTGTGAATTTGTAAAGGTCTGCACAACTGGGCAGATCATGTTCAGAGTTGCAGCAGGCAGAAACAGCTGCAGCTATGTGCAGTACTATTTTGGGACCTTGCTTCCTTAGACAGAGAGTGCGATTTGCCAAAGCATCTCAATCTTAGTTTCTTCCTTAGACATAGGACGTTTGTCTGGATTGGTGGGAAAATACAGTTTTCTAGCAAACACATTTTAACTCTTTATTGTGTAAAAAGGTGCTATCTCTGTTCTTACAGCTACCTTCTGTTAGAGAACCTCTGGTGAAAGGCTGAGCAGTATTTTCCTAGCCTGGACATTCCCTTGGGCAAAATGGGTCAGCTTCTCAGATAATGTCTTTTCTTCCCTGGTAGCTATGGCTACAGTGGCACCTGAGCTTAGACTGACCAGAGGAGTTGCTTAGCAGGTTATGTTCTCTATGGATTTTGGAAATTCTCCCATCCATGGAAATGGCAGGTGGAATTCGCCTACTTCAGGTTATGTGAGTTTTTCGACGGTTTGGGTTTTTTTCCACATTCTCTGTAGAGTAAGTGAAAATGTGCTTCTACTATCATTGGCTGCAAAGGAAGCTGACACGGCTGCTGACTTTGTTTGAGGTCTGCATGCACATTAGCATTGCAGTAAATTGTATGCGCACATAAGACAAAACATTGGCAAATTTTTGTAAAAGCAAACTATTCAAATAAATATAGAATTAGGCTTGATAGTCCCCTCAGTGGCACTTTATAAATAGTTTATCCCTTTTGAAGTTTAAAAAGACCATATCAGGAGCTGTTAAATGCCCTTGATTTCTCTACTTTTAAGTAAAAGTGCATATGGTTGCACATCAACCATTCACAAAGCCCTGATTAATGTGACGTCTAAGTCAGTAAGCATCAAAGGGAAGTACTGTGTTTGCATCACTCTTTCTTCAGACAGCAGGTTCGGCAGTGCCTTGAAGGCTGTGCTGTCCCTTTGGAAAACCAGAATTTCTCTTCTTTAATTTTTCAGTGGTTCAGAAATGTCAGTTGTTTGTACGATATGCAGCAATGTGAAATGGAGCAAATGAAAATCCAGGAGAAGAGGTTGCACAAGTCCTGGGTTGGAGCTGCAGCAGGAGCTGGGTCGGTGTGCAGGTTGCTTTCTGCAGCCCAGATACCCTGGCTGCTCTGGATGGGTTCTCCACTGGTCAGCTCCAGTTCATGCTGAAGTGGAGAGCAGCCTTGCTATGGTTGAAATGGGAGCCACTCTGGGAGATGTGCCAGGGCTGCATGCTCCAGGGAGCACTAGTGGGATGGCTCAGTGTCTCAGAGATCGTCAGCTGCAGCTCTGCCAGCAGAGCTGGAAGCATCTCTCTGGAAAGGTTTAAAACAGCTGATGGAAATGTTATAGCTTAACTATGATGAGATCTCTTCTTCAGAGTGATCCAGCTGTCAGCTTGACTGTCGTCTCAGAAATGGAGGGAAGATGCTAGATTTGCATTTGGACAGACGTGATGGTTGATTGTGGTTATTGACAAGGTGCCAGCCATCTTAGGGCAAGGGAGGGGGCACAATGCCAGAGGAACCTGTGCAACCACCCTGAATATCTGGGAGCCTGTGCCCTGTTTGCCCTCAGGGGAAGATGGGCCCTGCAGAGGCACACCTGGAGCTGGAAGGCTGCTCACTGGGTGTGCTGCCTTACTTTTGCGCTGCCTGTTCATGCTCCTCTGCAGTGAGATGGACGTTCCTTCAGCATCCAGGACAGAGCTGGTGGGGTTGTTGGCAGAAGAGAAGTGTGCAGTACACACAGAGCAGCCCAGCATGGTGGGGCAGCTTTTAGAGACAACAAACCACTAAAAAGGTACTGAAGGATGAATTTGCAACATCATCTTAAGGTTCGCAACACAGTGGTTTTCTGGGGAGATCCTGGTTGTTCCTCACGACCCTAACACAGAGCAGGAGAAGGATGGAGAAAGGCAGTTTGGGAAAGGCAGACCCCAAGCTGGAGGTACGTCTTGGCAGGGCGGTCTTTAGTGCTTTCAACTCTCACGCGCAACTGAGCTGCACAAAGAAGATGGAGCAGGATTGAGCATCTGGCCTGACCCTTGCTGTTTTGAAGAGTAATCTGTGCAGAAACAATTTGTTTTCATCCTGATGAACTTACTGGTAAGGCTGAGAAACTGTTGTACTATGCAATAACTCAATAACATTTACATTTTCTGTAAAAGCCAGTTCTTTCTCTGTATAACAATTTCAAGGTTGACAGAAGGACTGATTGCTGCTGAGAAATGGATAATTTATCATTTTAACCTGTAATAAAGTATTAAGCAGGTGAATTTGTAGTAACCTTAACTCTGTCCCCTGATGCATATGGATTATGATTTAGTCTATAATAATGCTATCAGTACTATTCAAATAATACACTATGCTACCATATATTCTGCAAATATATTCTGGCCATTTGGTGTAGTTACCTCTTGATTTAGCTCTCTCCCTCCCTCCAATTGTCTTTTGTCTCTACCCTGCTTACTGTAATTATTTGGCTCTAGATCATGTCTTCTGAGAGGTGGCACTGCGCCCAGGAGAGCAGTGGTCTGCTGTCTGAGGAAGCACAGGGGAGTGCTTGCGGGTGTTTTAGTCTTTTTCAGGGCTGAGAGCTTAAGTGCTCTGCTGGGGACATAGAGGTGCAGTCCACTGTTGTGGGGGTTGGATGCTGATTACCGATACTGTCTGGGCTGTGTGTTCGTAGTGAACTTCCCGCCCTGAATGAAGTAACAGGCAATGGGGCAAAGGCTGCATATTTTCCCCGTGTCCCCTTGATATCAACCCCCTTTCTCTCCCCTCTCCTTCTCTTCTGTCCAGAGTGCAGGGCTACTAAACAGCAGTTTCTTTCTTGAGCCCGACACAGTGGTGATGCCCAACAGCCACCCAGTTGTCTTTCTCTTTGTTTACCCATACTGTTTCCTTCCCCCTTCCCTCTGGGTGGTCTGCAAGATTAGGGATGGCCCGGCTGCCTGGGTAGCGTGGGTGGGTCAGGAGTGGGGAACGGAGCAGCACATGGGCCCAGGTTGCAGGGTTTGTCAGGATAGGTGATTAACTACCGTGAAAACCCCAGTCCTAGCAAAACTAGTCTTGGACTAAAGATAGCTCTTAACACTGAGGAGTCAGTAAGGCTGTGGTATCTGCTCCACGGAAGCTGCGAGGCAGTGTCCCCAGGAGTCCCCTCCTGAGCTCCTCTCTTCCATCTGCTAATGCTGGGAATATCAGCACACGGTTAGCTATGCAGTGACATGGGCAGCTAATGTACTGCTCTCCAAACCTGGGGACACACCATGGAGTTGCATGGGGCCAACAGATTTGCCAGAACAAGCTCTTTTTCTCTGCTCATTTTCTAAGAGCAGTCTCGTTTAGGACAAAATCTTTCTGTTGCAGTTACAGGTCTTCAGTGATACAGTGCTGGCAATAACAGTGATGTGCTATTACTAAATTCATTCCTGCTTGCCCTGGCCAAAGGGTTAGCTGTTGAGAACATTAGGAGATTCATGCACTCCATTTTGTTTATTCAGCTGACATCTCTGAGTACTGCCATTATCAGCATAAGTACTCTAAGTGGTAGCTGCATTATCCTCTACAGTCTACAAATGTAGCAAAAAAGACTTGGAAACAGAGATTTTTAATTAGAAAAGCTGTGAGCATATGATAGCCATAGATTAAAACTAATATCCACTATTCTATTTCAAATTTTCTTCTTGTTCAAACTCTCTGAGTGCTGCTGGGAGTCCACGGCAGTCCAGGGCTATTGCTTAGACTTAGGCTTGGCTTTTTGGCAGGTGATTGCCTTCTCCCCTCATGGGATTGCGGTGCATCAGTGGGGTGCCCTCATTCTCTTTCTGTGCAGATGGAGGCTGATGGCAGGATCCCCATGAAAACTATGCTGCTCTGTCATCTTCACTGCATGTGCTCTGCAAGTCAAATTTTCTTGCAATGCCTCCAGACACCTTCTGCAAAAAGAATATAAGCACCTATATGACTGAGAGGTTGCTGTATTTTTCTAAGACATTTAAACAAATTACATGGGCATAATTATTTTCAGGAGCACTTCAGAAGTGAGATTCTCTGCTTTCCTTTCCCCTCCCTTCCATTCTCCCTGCAGAATTCAGGCACCTTATGGTACTGCACTGGGCAGCACAGGTTACATCTGCCTAAGCTATGTCAGCACTGTGCTGTTTTCCACTCTCTTCTGGCATTCCCGGGGCAAATGGTTTATATAGCACAGTACTCCTAACAAGCTACTGTTTTTCACTTCTTTCATAGGGGTATATGGTTCTGTGTTTGTTGGTGGGACTGCAAGCTGAGGAGGCCTGGGGATACCATTAGTTCCCATTATTAGCTTTTAGAGGAGCCCACTCCGTGATCTGGGGCCAGAACAACTTCTATGCATGCTTATTCTGGGGGAGTGTAGGAAATAGCACTGTCTGGGGCAGCTGGTGATGCTCTAACCTATGCAGATACCTTCAGCTTGGGGCAAGCCTTGCCAGTATGTGTGTCTTCACTCTGACTCTCGCAGCATTTTTGTTTCTGAGGCAGGCATCAGCGACTGGTAACACAGGTCTGCTTGATTGCTGTAATGAGGTGGATGAGCTCACTTAAAAATGAGTTGCAACCCTAATTGTTTTGTCAGCATAGGAGCTGGAAGGAGTCATTGTGCATTTTTTAGGGCTTTGCAGAAGCTGGGAATTCCTCTGTGCTGGTGTGAAAGCTATTCCAGGCAGAGCATACGTTGTGAAGGCTGTTGCTTTTCCCTGCAGATGATCTGGCCAGGCAGTTTGGCACTTCCAGTGGTGATTACATCACTCTATGATAAGTCTGTATTCTGCTTAGAACCCCATGAGAAAAGATTTAACTGTATTAAACTTTAACTGTAATTAAATTAAAACAGATTTAGACCCCAAAATTTAGCTGTATAGAAAAAAAACCCCAGAACAAAACAACGGAAGATTTTGTTTAGCTGTAGCTTGCACAAAATGGGCTAGTGCATGTTGCCTACTTGGCTGTTAATGGCTGATTTCTTATGATCCTGAGCTTCGGATTGTCCTTTACATTAGACATCACCTCCTTGCAGTACCTCACAACATGCAAACCAAAACAAAGTCGAGACAGAAGGAAACAGTGGGTATGTGCTGTCAGGCATGGGTTTTGCACAGAAAGGTGTAGGGAGGCATTTTGTTATAAGCGCATCCTTTCTGTAGTTAATATCTCTGTGGGCTGCATCCCATTGCTTACTATCACAGGCTTGTGTTTCCTTTTCTTTAGCAACAGCAACAGTGGTGTTTCGAACGACTTGTCTCCTCACCTTGGCTCCACTGTGGTCCCTCTCCACTCTTCAAGTCTACCCAAGGTTTTTGTTAATGGAAAAACAGTACTCAGGCTCTGAAGTAATCCATAAACTTGCAGATGCTGCCTGACAACCAGAGTTTTCCTGCTGCCAGCCAGGAAGGGTAAGAACTGATACATCTAGCTGTGGTTTATAATATGCTAATATAGCCCGAAAGTGGGACATCCTATAGGTTTGAAGAAAGTGGTTATTGAGATTATGATGCTATTTGGTGATGCTTAGAAAGGAGGCCTCATGGCAGATAACACCTATCCTCCCTACTCTCATTTGTTTTCCAAGGGTCAAAACCTTTTGATTCATCTTACAATTTACACTGGAGTTTAACACCATACTCTCATCACAATGCAACATGTGAGCCTGCTAGCCCTGCACATACTCTTCCTTGATCTGTCTGTACTGCTTGTTTATCAGGAAAGTGGATGAGCAGGTGTGTAAAATACAAAGAACCTTAGTATAAGTTTTCTCAGTGTTGCTAGAAGTCAACGTTGAGATTTTTGCAAGCCCAGATTCTGAAAGCAGAGCTACGGCTTAAGACAACATTTATATTTACTAACTGGGATTGCAAAAGTCTTCTACACTCCTGGTGCATCTGGGTCAGAATCACCATATTTATTTATACTTCAGCTAAACTCAAGTCATTAGTGCCCAACAAATACATATGGTACTACTGATATTCACAATATTATTGTAAACTAGAGATATCCAGACACTATACTGCATGCAAATGTAATGAGAACAGCTGCAGTGAGTGACACACAGAACCTCTCAATCCTCTGTCCTCTCTCACACAGAGCACATAACTGATGCCTAGGAAAGAGAAGCACAGTGCAAGCGTAGCGTAATGGTACTTTCCTGGCACATGTTCCCAGCTTCCGGTGATTTGTAGCTCAGGAACTTTTGAACAGAGGTTTGGATCCACTCATTAAATCATGACAGACCCTCTAGATGGAGTCTGATCTCCAGCAGAGATGTGCTTGGTCAGGGAGAGGCCAGGCAGCACACTGGAAATGCCGAAACTGCAATGTGCGTGTAGCAGTATCTAGTCTTTAATCCTAGGGCTGCAGGGAAAAGTCAAGGGGAAATGCTCTCTTTCAGATAAGCATTATCTCCATCTCATTCTGGCTAAATCTGTAAAATCCTGCTGGGAACCTTTTGCAAAGATAAGTTCTTGTTGTTTCACCCAGTCTGGACATGCTACTGGGACATGATGGGAGGGTAGGCAAGGGACACATGGTGTTAATAGGCTCATCTTGGAATAATATTTAAAGAAATGACTTTAAGGTTTTGAGAAGAGAGTGAAGGCATGAAAATGCTATGTAACACAAACTGGATTGCTTTTCTTTCCAAGAGATGGGTTTTTTTGCAAGCTGAGAGCTTGAAAATCTTGCAGAGATGTTGAAATATCACCTAGCATTAGGATAGGGCTTCGGATGACAAGAAGAGTGATACTGTCTCTGAATGTGTCCATTCTAATGTTGATGATGCATGCAGTGAGAGCATTAGCGCTCATGATTGTTATTCCAGTCATCTAATCCTCAAAGCCTGCACAGTGAATATGGTGGCCAAGACTTTGCAATGAAATCCTGGAAAAATATTGGCATTTTCTGAACCCAAGTGTAAACAAGAATCTCCCGCCTTGTGCTCTAGGTAGTGATTCTCCCCTCATATCTCAATCCTCTCTCCTTGTTTCTTGGAATATTCTTATCCCCGAAAGGAGGCACAGAGGCTGTCTTATGATTCACAATACGTGATCTGTGTTCAGGCAAAACAGACATAAGTCAAAGGGGAAAAAAGAAGACAACCTTAACATAATCATGAGTCTGACTAAACTGTTTCTTCACATGATAGGTCTCCCACACCTTTCAGGGAAGTGCTGGCCCTGAAAGAACCACCAGGAGTGGAGGAAAGAGAGCTGCTGCTTCATGCCCACCTGCTGGGCTCAGCAGCCCCTGTTATACCATGCAGATAGCACCAGTGGCTGCTCCACCAGTGTGTGCCTCACGTGGTGCTAGCAGGTGCCTTGCACAGCGGCTCCCAAACCTCTCTTTGTCTCCTGGCCCTTCCAGGATTGTGTCACTCTTCCCTTTACAGCCACGTGAGAGGCTGTCAAGTAGAAGAATGGAGGAACAGGAACCCTGAGTATGTTCCCCAGTACCTCATATGACTATGTGCCCACTACCTCAGATAGCCTATTTCCACTGTCTTGTCCCGTTCTCCTGTGAAACAGGAGCTTGTTTAAAGTGAAAGCCATGCTTGTATCCCCAGAATTGTTTGCACATGGCCTGATTTCCAAAGGCACCTGGAAGGACAGAGCTTCATTCTCCTGTTTCCTCTCCCAAAAACTTCTGCTGCGTTCTGCTTAGAGCACGTGCCTGTTTACCTATGCGTGAAGTTTCCTCTCTAGGCAGATGATGGGGAAGGGCAGAGATCATGCCAGTGGTTACCTGTCCCTTCCACTACAGAGGAGTAGTGTTCAGTGTGAGATTTGGCACTAGTAAATATTGTATCCCACTGCCTCTGCACTGTCTTTTTCCCAGGTGTCCCTCAAAGGTCTCACTGCCCTGGAGGGGTTCTTAATCACTCTCCCAGCACACTGAGGTTTCTTCTGTATGTACCCTTCACTCCATGAGCTCTTTGACTTCCATAGCCCCATTGCTAGTGGTACTTGCGCATCACCTTTCTTCTAATACTTTTCCCTGGCATTTGCCTCTCTCCATTGCTTTTCCTTTCCGGTCTCCATTCTGGTCTTCCCTCCACTGTCCTCCATCCTCCTTCTAGCATACTCTGACATCCATAGCTGGATGTCACACATCATCAGAGAAGGCAGCAACCAAAAGACCTTCTTATTATTAAAGACCCTTTTATTATTAAAGACTTACAGGAAGGAAATAAAAGAAAAAAGGGCACCAGGAGATGGAGAGGAAAAGATTACCTCCAAGCAGAGTGTGAGAGTGCAGAAAGCCTTGATGGGTCTCAGCCTCCCTTCAGACACACGGTTGCTCCTGGGGGACAGTGGAGAATCTCCCTCAGGGTGGAAGTTTTCCTTAAGAGAATGATGCCTTGTGAGCCTTTCCTTCAGACCTGCTGTTGGTCTCTTGGTGTGTCCATTTTCAGCTTTCCTTACCGTCTTCTCCTGAACAGTGCAAGAAAGCAAAGGTTTTGTTTCTGACCAGGCTCTAGATCCTTTCCAACACCTGGATGAGGCATACTTTTGGAGGTTTGTCTGGCCTTTTAGCAACTTCTCATTTTACCTGGGGAGCAGGGAGGAGACTAGAAGGTACCATCATGGTGTAGACATTGGAGTAGACATTATTTCTGCTGACACACCACTGCCAGCTCTCCCCTTCCCCCTGCCCCAATCTATTTTCAAGAATAATGAGTGGGCTCTAGCATTTCTAAAAACACAACCGTGGTTGCAGCAGAGGAGTATGTTTTCTGGGTACACTGCCGCCCACAGGAAATGACAAGGGGTTTTTTGTTGCTGTTTTTTTGAAACTTGATCAGAATCATGGTGTACCTCTGTAACAGAGACTGGAACAAGCCCCATGTTTATGTTTGCTGTGTAATTCATGGCAGCATACAATACACCTAAATCCCCAGACATGTAACTGTGGCTCAGTGCTCTCTGTAAATGCCTGTCTTGTTTTGAACACTTTTACAATCACATCATTATCTCTCCCTGAAGCATGGCTCCTTGTTCTCTGTCATCAAGATTCAATCTCAAAAATACACAATCAGGAAATAAAGATCAGTGGTAGCTTCAGAGCTATCAAGGTCTGTGGAGAAAGAAATGCAGTGTTCACCTCATATTCTTGAAGCTTGTCAGAGCAAAGGAACCTCTCGGTTGTGTGTGCATGCAGACCATGGTACGGACAGGCCACATTAGAGTGCAGAAGGTGATTCTGCTGTGTGCATGGCAATGATTTATGAACCTAGGCCGACAGCTCTCACTGGCCTTAGCACCTTGGAGCCCTGAGAGAACAGAAGACTTGGTTCTGGCTCAGACACCAAAGCAAAGTGCTGTGTGTACGCAGTGGCATCCAAGCACAGATGCGAGTATGGATTTGCCCTGAATCACAGGGCAAATGTTCCATGCGTGCTCCTGATTTGAGCAAACTTCTAATGGCTCTTCTGATGGAGCAAAGACTTTCAGGCTTAGCTCAGTGATCATACAGCTCTTGACCCTACCTTGCCCTGATGCCAGGACACCATGGCTTCGCTGTGGCTTTTCCACATAGCAGCCTTCTGTCTTGAGGGGAAGGCAACTCCCTCCCTGTGGCCTCAACAACTCTGACCCTGTCCAAAGAGGTATCAAGGCAAGAGCTGATGGGAACAGAAGAGCGCTCTCATGTCTGTATGGGAGGAGGAGAGCATCTGTTTCCTTCAATCATGGCCAAATAGGAAGCAAAAAAAGTCTCCCCCCTGGTTGGAGGCTGAAGGACAGGGTTAGGCGTCAGGAGTGAATAGTGTCAAGAATAATAATGTGTCTTGCCTCCTTTATCACTTTGTGTATCTACAAACACCCCTGGGCTCTTTATCCTGTGACACTGTTGCAGAAAGCCTCTGAAATGCTTTTGCAAGGGACCTGCAGAAACCTTGAGGATGGGATTTCAGCAGAAGATGGGAACACTTAGAAAGCTCAGAAGAATATGTAGTCCCACAAGGCAGAACATGTATTTGCTCTTTATTGCTGACCTGTTGCTTTTCCATTCCTTCAGTGTTCCCTCTCCACATCCACCAGCATGTTATTAGTAAGGAAGTGAACCACTGGTACTGCCAGCCTTGGGTGATGAGTATTTCAAAGATCATGAGTTATGTGCCAAAAATTCAGGAGAGCAGCTTTAAAATAATGGGATTTTTTAAAAATGGATATGTTTTATGTTTCTGTGGTTTGCCTTCCGGTATCTGACTCTGTAGTAACCTCACATTTTGAAGTTTCTCTCCCTGGAAATTTTCCTTCATGAAAACACAGTTTTTCCCCTGAACCCAGTATCTGGGGCTAGAACAGAGGAAAAAAATGTATGCCAAGTATTACAAAACTTGTAAGTATGGTGATTTGGCAACACTGGACTACTGATGAGATCAGTGTTTGTGTAAGCACTAGTAAGGCAGCAGTCAGGGTAGTAGTCAGCCATGCTCTTGATCTAAAGCAAACACGAAAGGAGCTTTTCTGGCGTTGGAATTTGGTAGGATGTACAAATACCTAGGAGGTTTCAATTTGTTTGCGAAGTCTAAACAGAAGAGCTCTGGCTCCCTCTGTTACAGGTCCAACAGAAAATACAATACAATCCAGCACCAGCCTCCATGCATGAAGAATCAGAGTGGAGTTTGGTATATATGAATGATATAACAGAACATATATTTCTGAGCACTTCAGTACCAGAATGCTTTTGGCAGCATGGGGAGACTGCAGGGGAGAATACAATGATGATGGAGTATTATGAAAGGAGATGGATGCAGGCACCTGTTACACTACGGAGGCAATAAGAAACACTGAAGATAGAGTTTTCAAAATGCACATGCAACTCCTTGCTCATGCACACAAATAAATGACTTGCTATGTCCCTTCTCTGTTCAAGTGGAGCTATGGGAGGTCCTAGATGCATGGTGGTTCTTCAATTCTTCCCCTTCCTCTAGTGCTGCAATGTGATGTAGTGGCAGATAAAAAGGCCCAGGTGGGTGCCATCTCACCAGGCCCCAGCCACAGACAGAGACTGTAACAGGTCTGGGTTTCCTGTTGTGTGTGGTTATAACACAGCAAGGCAGTCTTGCTTGGGGTTATGCCTTCTGAGAGCCAGAGGCACATGGTATGGTGAAAGGAGGGAGTGTGCTGCCCATTGGGGTGGATGCACCCCTGTCCTGCATGCAGGTGCACCCACTGGCTCAGCACAGGTCCCTATTCACAGGAAAAGAACCAGTATCCTTCTTTTCCACTCTCCTTCCTCAGGGCGAAGTGAAAGCAGTGCCTGTTCTGTACACATAGATGTGGGATGTTTCTGCAATGCTCCTGTCCCACCTGCAGTGACGTTTTTTCTGTCTGTCAGCACAACCCCTCTTCAACCTCCTTGTTTGAACCAGCTACTTTCACCTAGATTTGGCAGAGGACCAAGGTTTTGGAGGATGTTAAGTGCAAAAAAATTATGGAAAACCCAGGTAGAAGAGAGAGGAGAGAGGGTCCCTCTTTGTGTGCCAAGAGAGGGAAAGTCATCAGCGCCGTGAGATCAGCCTCTGCTCAGTGCTAGTAGATCTACGCTGCAAACAGCACTGATGGGAGCCAAGCTGCATTCATTTTCCTGCGGGTGGAACCACTTATATGAAGCAAATTATCAGTATTTTTTAAACAGATTTTTACTGACTCTTCACATCTTGAATGGGATGTGCAATTTTTGCTGTCAATCACTCAACCAGAAAATAAAAAACTGGTGCTGAAATGAACTCTTTCCTGGCTGGAAATTTTTTAGCTTGACTAGGACCCCATTTATCTGTCTCCAAATACATGCAGTTTGAATGGTGGCAGCACCTTCAAAACCGACGTGTTAACAAATCCTGAGAGCTTAAGCCAGGTGGGATTGGCTGGGTGAGGGAGCAGAAGGTCTGTTCTGATTATTGAGTGCTTGGGAATGTGCCTATTTTGTGGTTCAAAAATGCTAGCTGAATAAGCAGAACAGTTTGTAATAGCATCGCATGGGGAAACGGTTCAAGTTTTACATCTAGCACCAATGTGGGTCTCTCCTGGCTTTGAGTTCTTCCTTTTGCAGCTTAGATATTTTAGTACAATAGAGATACCCCATGGAATTGCCTAACTGTACTATTATTAATTATTTTCATTAGTGCCCAGGAGTATCTAAGATAAAAGCTCTATTATGTTAGGCACTGCTGACACCTGTTGTAAGAGACAGTCCCTTCTCCAGAGGTTTTGCAATCTAAATAATCATGCAGGGGCTGAGAGAAGGCAGAGGCAAAGCTCTGAAGTGCCGTTTTTGAGGAAGAGGGGAAAGAAATCAAAATAATGCTTAAACATTTGAGATTTTGGGGACCTTGTTTCATTAAAACAACAAGGCATGTTGATTTCACAGTCAGAAATGATTGAGGAAGCAACCATTAAAATTGCTTCTCTCCACCAGCTTGGTAAGGGCATTTCTTCATGAAGGAGGGATCACTGTCCCAACAGGAGCCACCACTCAAAGGGATGCCTGAGAGGCCAAGGCCAGCTGGTGGTTTAGCCCACAGCTAAGCCCAGTTTGGCACATCTCCCGCCAGCCCTTAGCAATGCCCTTCCCAACTCTGATGAGCACAGCATGCACACCATCTGCCTCAGCAAGGTATTTTATCAAAACCAGCCTTCTTTTGCTGTTAAGTTTCAGCTTCCTAGTGCTGTATGTTTTGAATAGAGGCTTTTCAGAGCAGGTAACATTCATTTATTTTTTATTGTGGGAAAGTATATTTTATCCACTTGTGTTGTATGCAAAATGTCTGCGCTGCTTCAGCTCAAACTTTCATAAAAAATTTACTGTGGAACAGAACTAAGCATGAAAAATGAGAGCCTGCACAGAGGCGCCTGCAAGCCCCAGCCAGGTAAAGACCAGGGTGGGGAGATGAGGTCTTGGTAGAAGAGGCAAGCCCCTTACCTAT
The DNA here is from genome assembly GCA_013401315.1 of Balaeniceps rex. NCBI lineage: Eukaryota > Metazoa > Chordata > Aves > Pelecaniformes > Balaenicipitidae > Balaeniceps > Balaeniceps rex. Next base: position 41,565 of record VYZW01060897.1, read on the forward strand.
ATCCCAAGCTGTTTAGCAAGGTGAGGTGAGGACTCAGCCCTTATGCAGGAGCTTCCCCAGTCGTTATGCAAATCATCCCTCTCAGCCTCATTTGCATAACTGAGGAGCTGCATGGAGGGACTGTGTCCCTCCTCCCTGACTGCGGGGAGGGTTGCTTTAGCATGTTTGCTGAACTGTTGAACTGATAACTGTTTTTCAAAGTGATCCTGTTTGCTTGTAAGCCTATTAGACTGTGCTATTTTTAATTCTTTAATACAGCATGTTATATAAAAAAATACATAGAACAGATTAAGTTAGTTACCATAGCAGGTAGCTTCTTGGACTGCAATCAGTGAAGAAGATATTAATATGGGGAAAGGTTCGTTAACTTCAGCAGAGAGCCAGAGAGCCCCTTTTCTTGCAGCTAATAAGTGAGTCATGCAGGTACATATTTTTTCAGAAGCTAGATATTTTTCCCATCACAGGCAATTGAACTGCCCATATTTTATTAAGCCATCTGTCTGCTTGGGGTGTATGTGAATTGTGTTGTTCAGTGTACTTTAAAATCCTAGCTTCCAAAAGCAGAAGTAAGAATAAAGGATTTGTTTACTCATCAATATTTCCATGAAGGATGGGATAAAGTCTTCTAAGTAGCACAGCAGTATTGCCAGATATTGCTGTCATTTATGGAGCTAAATATAGCTTGTATTGTATAAACTGAGGTAGTACGTGTAACAGAATAACTTTTATCCCGTGATATGGATTTGAATTGTGTATCTGAGGGTCTGATCCTCAGGACTCATTAGCCATCCACTCATCTACCCTCCACTCATTAGCTGCTGCCTGACAGCTTTGCAGCTGTCCCCAGCTTTGGGAAGGGGCTGTGATGAATAAGGCTGCGTTGTGGTGAAAGGTGAAATGCTAATGTTTTGTTCTGTGCTTCTTTGCTCTTGGGGAGGAGCTGCAAAGCCTGACAGACGCCTGATAAACTGAGCCCTGTGGGGCTGATCAGGGCTCTGTGCAAGGCGCATCTTATATTCCTTACCTTCCTCTTGGTCAAATAGCCTTTTTCTGCTATACCTTCTCTACTAATGCTTTTTCTCCTCTTCCAAAAGTAATATGAAATTTCTGAAGATATAAGTAAGTGATCACCACCGCGTATACCAGCCATTCTTCAGCTAGAGAGGTGATGAGAATATATAACACAGTAAAATGCAAGTCTTTGCAAATCTTAGAGGTTGGCCCTCTAAGAGGATTTTGGAACTGAAACTGCTGATTTCTCTGTTTCGGCACTGAATAAATAAAGAACACGTTGCATTGTATTGTTCAATTTGTGCTACTCTTTGCATCTTTAGACACAGATGTTCCTTTTGATGTCCTAACCTGACACTGTCTCCTGAAAGGAGAGCAGCTGGGCTTCCGGGTTTAGGCTGGCAATTCCAAAGCAGCTACGGTCAGGGTGAAGGCTTCGTGTATCTGGAGATGTTCGACACTAGCACTTCAAATCTGACTATTTTCTATTTTGGTCAAACAAAAGCCGTTGGATGGCACCTGACAGCTGTTGTCTAACAATATAGGGAATTTGGGATTAGGTCCCCTACTATCAAATTAAAAGATGTCACAGCCACATTACACAAAGCATGTAAATTCACTCTGCCAATTCAAGTTTATCCCAAACATTTTGCCAGGTTGGTTTTTGTGCCAGAAGGCACATCTTGGTTCTCTCCTTCCATAACTCCACTCACAGAGAGTGAGCTGATAGCACATGTTCTGGCTAGAGCATCAAATTTGTAATTTCAGTTAGCCTGGCAGTGAGCTGGTGGTAGGGCCTGGGGAGCTGTGGTCTGGGTGGTTTACTGCCTGGGAACTGGAGTATTAGACACATACCTAGGAAGAGAATCTCAAGACAGTCTAAATCACAAGTAACCCCTCTCTGAATTGCAAAAAAAAAGAGATGTCAGACTCAGCAGTGACCAGTCCTTTAGCTGGTATGAACTGCCCTCTGTATCTACAATGTTCTGTGCCCTATTAAAAAAATTATGATTGGACTTAAAACATGTATGTTTTCCCTAAGCATGCTGGGGATAGGTACTCAGCACTTGACCGTCAGGAGACATAAATTGGTCTCACTTAGCTGAAGGCAAGAAGAAAACACTTTTATAAGCTGATGGGCACCTGGCCTTCCTTGTTCTACTTTGGATTTTTGTCCAAGAGAGAAAATCAGCCAGATATCACACAAAGCATAAGAAATCAGTTTACAGCAAGGACGTTGCTTTGCGGAGCTGAAATTCACATTACTACCACTAGAGGCAACAGTCCTGGTGAGTCTATCGGCGGGAAACAGGAATCATTCCCTGCAACTGAAGTCGTCTTTTTATTTCGCATAAGAAAAAAAAAAAATCCATTTTTTATAAAAGTGCAGGCACTGTCATTTCAGTATTCAGTTATAAATTAGGCTTTGAGCTAGATGGATTATTTCAGCAAGTAAATGCATTGCACTCTTCTACTTGGTATGTTTAGATTAATTAGATCCTCCTTATTTTAAAGTAAGAACTTCTTTATGCTAGGAAATGCAATAAAGCCTATTGATTAACTGAACTCACTTATCAGATATATATGTGGTTGACAAGAGCCACTTAGTATTTCCTGAGCAGAAAAGAGAATTCAGCATTTTCATGTGGCTTCTTTTAGTGTCTTCATTAAACATTCATGTCATTTTCTTTTCTTTCCCTTACTTGTCTAATAAATATACCATTAGGGCCATTAACTGCCAAGAGTTAAGTTGTTTAAGTGCTATAAGATATGCCCAGCAAATTGTTGGCTCCTGAGGTATTGGTTTTCTGTCTAGATATTTGGTATTTTCACAGTCCCTTGAAACTCCAAATCCAATCATCTCTGCAGCAGAAGAAAGGTAATTGAAACATTAGGCACAGCTCTGTCCCCAAGGGAATGAACAAACAAAAGATAGGCAAGCTTACCGTGGCATTCTACAAAGGTGGGTATATTCTGTTTCAGGGGGAAAAGATCTTTTTTTGCCAATCAAAAAACTACTGCAGCTAGAATTCATAATGCTATTGGGGTAGTGGGAATGGAAATCATATTTTTCCTGTTAGTTGCACAAACATGGTGCAATAAAATAGCATAAGTAGCCTGGCAGTTAGACAGACACAGCTTGTGGGAGCTTTGAAATCCACAGCTCAGGGTCCTTCCTGATTTAGGGAAATCTGGAAAAGTCAATCCTCACCTTAGATTATCATTGTTTTAAAAAAATACAATTTGTTTCAGTTCATGCTTAGCCTGTGCAAAGCACTTGAAGGTCTTCAAGAAGGATAGCCCTCACATGAAGGAGCAGGTGGATATGTCTACACACATTAGGAAAAGAGGACAAGAGGTGATTTATACACAAGTCACCTTGAGTCTTTGTAAGAAATAGGGCTGCTGCTGCTATTTAGGAAGACCATAAAGTGAGACAGAGTAGACTCTTTGCAGGTAAGCCTGGACAAAAGCAGCCCTGAGCTGTAAACAGGTGGGTAAGGCAGGGTTAGGCAATGGAGGCTCAGAGATGTCAGGTAAGTAAATGGAGAACGACAAGGGGCTCTGGAGGTGGGTCCAGGAACAAGGAGTGAGATGGTAATTAGGGAAGCAGCCAAGGGAATGGATCTGCAGAGGTGATTGCTTTTGGCACAGGCCAGCAGACAAGAAAGGGAGGTTGAAGCAGGAGAAACCAAAAGTGTTGGTCACTGAAGGAAGATTTAATGAGATTGTCATCAAGAGAGAAAGTAGTAGCAAAGGGTGTAATTTCCAAACAGAGACTCTAGTTGCCTACTGACTCCTTCCAAAAAGCTGAAGCCCTAAATCCACCTGTCACCTGTGGCTGAGTGGATGATATGCTCCCAACAGTAGTTCAGCAGGATGACTTCTAGTCTCACCTCCAGCTCCACCTGCAGTGCTGTTAGCTTAGCAGAGGCTGCATGAAAGATGCAGACAGGAAACAAAGGTGTTTTGGCTTACAGGTCTGTCTCAGCCAGTGACTGTCACCTGAGGTTGTCCAGGTGACATGGAGCAGCAGTAAGGTTCCCTGATTGGTATGACATGGAAGGTTAGCTGAAGTGACTGGAACAGCCTCCTGTGTCATGAGCTCCTCACAGGAGTTCAAATTCCCTGGAGACCTCATTGCCGAATGAGAAAACATCAGTTTTTATAATTGCTTTCTGTTTGGAGGCCATTCTGCCTTTGTTGCTGGATGCCCTTTATGTCAAGTGAACTACACATTTGTATTTACTTCTTGAACATTTCAGAAGACATGGTTGCAGTACCCACATGAAGGCTATGAGCAGCCATCAGTATCTCACAGGTCTTTTGGGAACAACCTAGCAGATGGGTTCCGGCCTCACCTCACTTTGGGGACTAACAGAAAAATGGCAGATGTATTGTATTTTCAGGCAGACATTTTGTGACTGGGTCTGTCATTTTGGGACATTATATTTCTAATTCTCCTCCAGAATGCACCTCAGCAATTTATGAGCAGAGATTTTGTCTCTGTCCCTCCAATGCTGTTATGCCCGTGCAGCATTGTTTGCAGAGCACTCCCAGTTCTCTGGGCTCTGTGTTTCACTGTCCTGCTTTCCGCTCTAAAGAGGCTGTGCAGAAAAGTCTGCCCTCCTTAGGCTTTGAGAAGGCCTTTTCCTCTCTCACATTTTGGGGATGCTCTTAGCTTTGCAACTGCTCTGCTGCCCACAAAACACCCGGGATACTCTTTAGTAGACTGGCCATGTTACTGTAAAGAGGAGAATGATGTCTTCACTTCTCTGTCACTGTATTGGTGTTTACAGGAAGGATATTGTCCTGAGCTACAAACCTCATTGCACTAAAATGTTTCTAAGACCCTCCGGTTTGTTCAACTTCAACAAGGTCCCCTTTTACTTACAGAACAGGGATGAAAATATTTTTCATTTGTTGAAGCTACAGTCCCTTTTATACTCCAGTTTATCTCTATGTAATTGTAACTGTGTTGACCAAAAGCACTCCTTGGGAAGGAAACTTCTTGACTCACTTATTTCTCCCATTCTTCATGCAGAAAATCCTTCTGTTTAAGGGGCAGGATCCCCTGCAGCTGACCATTTTCCACCGGTCTTTACTCGGGTGTGAGTCAGCTGTTGCATGAAGTCAGCAGGAGCCTTTTCAGCGACTTCAAACAGCTGCTGGATCAGTTGCTGCCTGAGTGTACTTGCTGAATAGCAGGGAGCAGGAAGCCTTTTGCTGTCTGTGCTGGCTGGAGCCTGACAAAGTGAGCTGACTTTTACAACGTACTTCCCTCTCTGCCTTGAACACTCTTTTTGTGGAAAGCTACACCGGGCACCTTCTGTTCAGAGAGTACCAGGTACGTTTTACTTGGTCTGTCTCAACAGCAAAGATGTTCTGCTGCATCCGAGTTCGAAGCTACACATGACAGAGCAAGACGTGTGGGAGGTGGGTGTGAGGAATGCAGTCAGGTGTGGGTGCAGGGGGATGTGACAAAGCTGTTCCCAAAGCCCTGTGAGGAAGAGAGTGCCTCAGGCATCATTCCCTTTCCTGCACTTTCCTGACTCCTTTGTCAGGTGTGTTGTGCAAGCAGCATTTCAGAGAACATCTCTGCTTGTGATTAGAGATTTCTAACATCCTTAGCCTGTCATCATTAAAGGTTCAGCCTACCTTTTTAATGAAGGTTTTTTCATCAGTTATAAATATTCTGCAATGGCTAAATACTTAGGAATGACTTTTTATTCTTACCAAAATTCCATCTTTGCTTTTCCTATTAATAAATTAATGCATGTTGGAACTACAGGGATCTCATGCCAGGAGATCTCGATCACCATGTGCTGCTGAACTACAGAGCTGAGATGAACATTGTCATGTACATAAATTACTTTCACAAGCAAAATTTGGCAGGTGTGACAAACTATTGCTTGAAGAATGCAGCCTGATAAAGCAGAGACAACCCCGCTGGAATAAGGGGAAGTATCTCCCAAAGCACATAGCACTTTGACTGCATGTCTTGAAGCTATTGTAATGTAAGTGGAGTAAACGTCTGGCCAATACAGAAAATGGGCATATCTCCTGCTTATGAACCCTGCTGCGGTTTCTGCATTCACTCGGGAAGGGCTGGGATTGGTTTCCATAGGAACCATGGGGAAATGAAGAGAAAATGTGTACCTAAAACCCAGTTGCATAATTTTAGCACTGCAAGACTGTAGTGAGGCACAGGGTGCAGACCACTGGCACTGGCCAGACCCTTTGAAGGAGGCCAAGGCATCCTTGCCACTCCTGCAGCATGCAAAGGCATGTGGGGGCAGTGCTACAGGCCCCAATGTGACTGAGCTGTGCAGCCTGTGATGGGAGATAGAGCCGCAGCGGTGCACATCCAGACATCCAGAGGCATCTGTAAACCTGGAGCATTCAGCATGAGCTCCCAGAGGCCTGATTTACAGAGCAGTGTTTGGATGATGGGAGTGCTGGCCACCTCCTGAAAATTTGTTCTGCTTGGATACACAAAATACTGGGGTGTGCAATCCGAGCACGTAATCCCAGGTGGGATTGGCTGCTTCATCTTTGTGCTTTTTGTTCCTCTGTCTTCTCAGAAAGGCAACTGCAGCTGCCCCTCTTCACTTGCCTCTGCTTTCCTTTGACAGCCAAAGGGTAAAGGCTCACTCTCTTCACTCTCATGGCCTTGCGTCACCAACAAACAAGTCTTTGCTTCACTTACCTTTAGGGCCCAAGAGCAAGATGGCAGTGTTGACTGATAGAACATAATAGCCCAGCGTGGGGAAGACACCTTGAAGTGTATGATTTTAATGGAGCATGTGAGGTTCGTAAGCCTTGGTCTGCAATCAGATACCATCACCTCCCACCCCCACTTAGACCTGCACTGCTTCTGCCATTGGAGTCCCAGGGATATTTTTCTCAGCCTGCACTCTGGACTACAAAATGGCAAAAAGTAATTCCTTGGCATTTATAAACTGAAAAACACATTTGGCATTACAGCTTCTATTTAAAATTAGCTATTTGCTTCTGCAAAGTGCTGTTACTAAGGTTAAGATGGTCTGGCAGCTTCCAGCGGCTTTCAAGACAGGGCAATGTACTGCATCTGAAGACAATAGCAGTATTATCGTGAGCTAAGGGAAGAGAAAATTTGCTCTGTTCAAAGGCTTCAGAAAGGGATGAAGACCTTGTGTAATGCATGCAATAGTCAGTACAGAGACATATTTGTAAGGCACAAGTAATCTCTCCCTCATAAAAAGAAATTCGTAAAGATGGCTAGGTAAATTACTTGCTCTGTTGAGACACAGTAGCATTTTTCAGGGCTGACACTGAATTCTTAGCAAAATATCTTGGATGCCTAAGAAATTATTTATGAAGGTGAATTTCTGGAATTTGTTTACCCACATGTACTTCTCTGCATGTGATGTAAACTGGGGAGTCTGTCACAAACTTAGCATTTATGATGCAGATTGGTCTCAAAAGACAGACCAAAATTCTCTGATTCTTAGTCTTTGAGCACCAGGAAAATAAAGTTGTTTTAAACTCCTAGCTCTATTTTTTAAGATCAAAAAGAGTCACTCATGTAATTTTTTGCATCCCTTTTTAGTGGAACATAGCTGTCTGAAGGATATTAAGAGAATGTTAAAACGAAACAGTGGTGTTTGGTGCCATTCCAAGAAGGAATCAAGGAGGCAGATCACTGGTAGAGCTACTTTGCTAAGATTAGAAAGTAACTAGGTCTTTTTTGAAGGTCTTGTTTCTTTAGGTCCTACAAAAGCCTATAAAGGTACACTGGAACCTAAAAAAATCATCCTGGTAATATCATGGGATCTGTGCCTATGTTTTCTGCAAGTGCCTACAGATTGGGCTGAACTATAGTTGAGATGAACACGGCTCATGCAAGCCAGAAATGAGAGAAGTCCCTGGTCCCTCCTATTTCTTACTCTGCTAGGTTGCTGTGTTTGATGATGCCTTAACAACGGCCCTAAGTTTGTTGAAGACTCTTTTTGGAGAAAGACAAGTATTTAATTGCTTGAGGTGAGTTAGTTTGAGAAGCTGTTCCCAGGATCTATAGTGGAAACTATACTCATTGACCCTGGCAGCCCTATAAATTGTAGGTAGGCCTTTCATTTAATCTGGCTACCGCTGGTGGCATCACAGGACCTTGGCTTGTTTACTTGCCCCTATACTTCCTCACTCTGCCTACATAAAAATCTCTGTGGGAAAAGAGGTGACTTGGGTATGGGAGAATTTGTGCTGGACTTTGAATCTGCAGGAACTTCTAGCCTGATGATTGGCAAATGCAGTCATGCTATCAGAGTGACTGCTTCAGCCCTTCTGCCCTGCTCATATATCATGGCCTTACTGTTCATGCACAGGTAGCAAGGCACCCTTCCTTGCTTCCTATACTTCGCTCCAGCAGAAGCTGCGTGACTAGTCCTGGATTCATGCCTAGATCTGAGGCTTATCATTATGTGATGAGACAATTCTGCTCAGCATGTAGCCTGATGCATAAGGATTTTGTTTGGGATCCTAGGCAGTCAAGATTTCTCAAGGGGAAAGGTATTTAAAAGCACTTGTCTGCACTGGGTGATGAAATGTTTCAGGAAATCCAGCATATCTGAAATTTCCTACTGAATATGCAATGCAAGAACTTTTTCCACAGTGTTCTGGAACAGTTTTTGAGGTTGGAGAAAATGGATTTTGCATGTAACATATTTTTTAATATTATATATAACCTGCATTGATATATACACATTAGGCTACAGCACAGATCTGTAGCAGTAACAGCCTTCGGTTAACACAGAGAGTCACAAGAAAGATGCATCACTCAGAAGGGAAAAGAAGAAACAGAAAGCACTCTGGTTAAATGGCAAAGAGCAGGAATATATTCATACCAAAACTATTGTTTAAGAAATGGAAATCTAGCTCTTGCAATGCTAACGGAGTGGAAACTAATCTTCTTCTTATATCCTACCTGCCAGAGTGGAAGCAGCATAAAAGGAAATTTGAAGAGCAAGTAGCCAAGGATACCAAGGGCAATAATAAATTATTTGAAGTATATGAGAAATATGAAGTTTGCAAGACAGTCAGTGTCTGTACTAGGCCATTAGAGTATAAAATGGTCAGTCACATTGCAGGGATGTTAAATGATATTTTTACCTTGGTCTTAAAGGCAAATGTCATTGGAAAATATGTATTCTGAGTTTATTTTCTCTTACAGCTAGTAGCTAGTAAGCATGAACTAGAGAGGCAAAGGTCTCAAAAAACTCAAGATATTCCATGGTAATAAATTACTAAAATGAGGCCATTGAGGCAGGAGTTACATATACTAAAAAAAAAAGGGTAGTTGGCTGTGGCCCACCTGTAGCTGTAGCAGTACCAGGAGGTGTTGGAAGAGATCAGAACTGTACAATCTGAGCAAGCAAGACAGAAGAAATGTGATCTTCACTTTCCATCTGGGGAACTGAAGCAGTGGGAGAGAGAGAGAAAGCTGCTTGCCCCAGTGGGAAGTCAGCAGCAGGCAGGAGACATGGGAGGGAGGACTCCTGGGCCCCTTGCACAGTCCTGCTCCTGTGGGAGCTTTGGGTCTGCCTCATCCCCTGCACACCCAGCCCTGCCACCACCTCCCTGTGTTGTGAGCTGGGATGGCAGACCCTCTTCTCCCTGAAACTCCACCTGCTCCTTCCCCAGAACTAAAAACCACTTCCACAAAACCCCTTCCCCTCCCCCTCCTGCTTACCTGAGTACTCCTAAAGAGCCCCACAAATCCTGATAAATCAGATTCGAGGCTTTTAAATGTGGAGATATCACTGGATTGATTTTTTTGAATGCTTGACCAATTCTAATATAAACCAAGTTTTGGGAATTCCTGGACATTCAAGGCTGCAGAATTACTTGGGGTAATTAAATTATTAGAGGTAAGGGTCCCGTCTACATGTTACCTTTTTCATGCTTTACAGCCTCATAAATCATACATCCACATATAACATCTTGACACATCAAGCCATTAATAAAAACATGGTCTTTTCTGTCTCAAAACACAGTGGTGATGAACAGTGCACATGCTTGCTAAAAAGGATGCCCAGCATTGAACAGTATGCACTATATTTCGTACCAGGAGGAAGGGAAGAGAAAACACTAAAGGCAGAATTAGAAAGCATCTAGAATTGCATGTGAGAGCTGGGCAGGAAAGTGCTGGTGGCTCACTGGGGTCCTTTGGAGGAGGTAACATCCCACTGGGGAAAGGAGAAGCAGCACCGATGTTTACTCAGGATTTCAGAAGGCTTTGATCAGGCCTATTAGGGGAGTAGAGGTGAGGTGCAGGGGTCTTGTCATAGATTAAAAAATGACTAAAAGGTAAGAAACAAAGAGCAGGCAAGACTGGCCAGTTTTCAATGCTGAAAGCAGTTGATAGCGAGATGCCCTAAGGAGAAGCACTAGGGCAGGTGTGCCTCAGCATGTTTAGTAATGACCTAGAAGAGGGGGGGAGTAGTTAGGCAGCAAATTTCCTGATGGTACAGAATGATTTAGTTTAGTGAGGCCTGGAGAGCATTATGAGAAACATCAGAAAGCCCCTAGCAAAACTCATTATTGGGCAACCCAATGGTAGTTGAAATTCAATTTAGGGAAGTGTATTGCAAATTGGCAGTGTACAATGAAAGGAACAATTGAAGCAACCTGAACATACTGATGTGTTCTGAGTTAGTCACAACCACTGCTCCTACCCAGGGAGAGAAGGGAAAAGAAAATAGTTTTCACTGTGGACAGTCCATTTTGCAGAAACGGGAAAAAATGAATGATCTGTGTCAGGCATGTCAGGAACAGAATAATAAACAATCTGAAAATTCAGACACAAAACCCATAGGCCCATCTTCATCTTGAAGCCTTCGTTGGGGTCTGGTCACTTTGTCTTGCTGAAGCCATAAAAGGGAGGGGTGCAGGTAAGGGAGGTGGCAAACATGACAGACACAGGAGGAAGGAGAAGGAGGATTGCCTTCTACAAGAGATTTTGAGATTGAGAGCTGTAAGACAACCTCCTCTTCCCCCTGTGATAGAGATATGGTAAGTAAAATAGAAGTACAGGGTAAAACCACAGACATGAGGAGCATTCACTTAGAAAAGACTAGTTTCATTTTACAGACATAAAGATGCCATTCAGAGTCTCTCTTTGCAAAATCCCTTGCCTCTGCCTGACCTGGAGGAACTGGATCATTAAAATGGTGCAGTCTGGGCCCTGGGGTCACTCACTGCATCCTTTTGTCTGAGCTTTTCACAGTCCTGAACAAGGCAAGTAAACAAGTTTCTTCTTACTGACACCTTTCTACACCTTCTTGTTAAATAGCACACTCAGAGCTGTGTTGTTGCTGAGGTGGCCTCATTAGTCCATTCACAGTGGACAATGGAAGTGGTCTGACAGGCTTGGATGGTCTGAGATGATTGCAGTGTTCCTCAGGGAGCTCCCTTGGGCCTCATTGGTGATGACAGGAGTCCAGGCAGCTTCGATTCATGTAAAGAGGAAAGCTGGCTCCACACTTCTTCCCCTGTGGTTTGAACCAGGGACTTTCTAGTTCAGCCCACAGACCACGCACATCACTGAGTTCCCTTCTCCATGGTAACCACAAGGGTAGTCCATCCTGATGAGGTAATGTAGTCTCAGCTGGGTATCGCCTTTCAGAGCTACATGAAAGGCTTGAGGTAAAGATTTCAGCTGTTTTATATTTTTTAGTGTTAAATAATCCCAATTAAGTTCAATTAACTTGTTAAATGTACTCAAAGTATTTCAAGTGTATTATTAGGATCCCTAGGCAGTGGACATGACAATGAAGGTGTTTTACAGACAGCACTCCACATGTACCGTATGAGCAGATGAATGATGTTCTGATTCCCTTCTTGCCCCATCGGTCCATGAAGAGCTGAATCCTCTATGGGGATGTGATGGACTGATACAGGATTTATCCCGTGGATATGTTGTCTTGGGTTGTCTTGGCTAAGTCACTGCAGAGGAGACTGCGGGTGGCAGCCTGGGGGCTTGTCTTGGTGACATGGTATGACCACAGTCTGCACTCAGTGCACTGTCATGCAGAGTATCTACAGCTCTGGTTTCTGCTTATTTTCTGCTGCTTATTTTCCTTTGACAATTCCTCCCAGCCCAAACTGTGATATCTGTACAAAATTGGTGGTTGTCCAGGAAGATCTCTGTGTGTGGAGGCTTATAATAGCAAGCAGACAATCAGGTGGCAGGTCTGTTGTACATTATTTGTTGCACAAGGTGTGATGCTCACTGCATGAAGGTTTGTTGGCAGGGTTTGTAGCTGACAGCTTACATTGATTCTAATGATAAAAGTTACTTTTGGTGAAAAACAAAAACAGAAACAGGGAGAGAGAAAGTAAACAAGACAAATTCAGCTAAATACTAAAAAAGACTTTCTCCATGAGACATCTGTTTTCAAAACTGGATCGGTGTGCCTCACTGTGATGGGACTCAACACTATTGAAGCACAAATGTCAGGAGACAGTTCACCGTCCAGGACAGGGGTGCTGGACAGCCATGCCCCCCTGCCACCCCGCTACTGGGGAAGCTGGGGATGGGATGTGGTCTGTGTCAGGAACGTGGCATGCTCTGCAGGTCCTCCCCTGGTGCTCTGCTAGGTGATCTGATCCCAATTAATTCCCTGTGCCCAGAGCTGACCTTGACCCTGGCAGAAAACTATAGGTATGGGACCAATTACAGACACTGCCTTTTCTGGCCTGACAGATTATTTGAAAAGGCAGCCTCAGCTTGTAGTTCTTTTATGCTTCTGTCAAACATCAGATATTTGTGTTTCTTTATAGTCTGTTGTGAAACTTGGTTCATTGCTGTTTATACTCTGACTTTGCTTTCTAGAGGGTCTGATCAGCTGTACTGTTCTCAGTGTTATCCAAATATGCTTTAGGATTAAATTTGGCTTCCCCTAAAGGAACACAGGAATTGGGAGAGGTTTTTGGTTTGTGCTGGGTCATACAAGGCAACTTGTCAGCACTTTGTACATTTAGCAGGTTCTGAGTTGAGTTCTGATTCTTGTACAAGAAAGCAGTAAACATCACAGGTACTAAATGCTTCTGTATTGAAGACAAAGAATTACCAGTGGGTAGCATGATTCATCTCTACCTTCACTGCTGAATATATGAGACGAAAATAAAAGCTTCAAATATCCTAACCTATCAAAAATATAAAAAAATCAATGCTGAAATAGTACATTCCAGGCAAAGTTCCCCTGAAAAGAGTAGGACATCAGTTTCTATTTTTAAATTGTCTGTTGTTATTCTTTTCTTTAGTGCAGGAAACAGCTGTGCTTTGCCATAAGAAGGAAAAGCCAACCAAGTAAAACATGGGAGAGAAAAGCCGCTCATCTTTGCATTAAACACATCCCAGAGGTTCTTCACTACCACTTAACTGCACTAACAATTTCTCATCATCATGGTTGCTGATGCAAGAGCCATGACTTCACTTTGGTTCAGGATGCATTCTGAGAGAAGACATGGAGGGAGATGACACCAACCCGGACATTCTGCCCCCAGTGGAGTGGCCTCTGAGGTATAAATCAGACGTGGACTCTACCTCAGCCGCAGCTTTTCAATTTGACACTGATGCTTTTATTCTGTCGGATGTGTAGAGGGGACTGTAAAAATGTCCTACATGCAAAAATCAAACTGAATGTTAGTGGATTCATAAAAAGAATGTAAATCCCAAGACAGATATCATCTCCTGTAGATTGTCTTTAGGACAGGTTTCCCAGAAAACTGAGTTATGCCACTGTCCCAGACCTATGCACCCAACATGATGAACTTTGTGGGCTCAGAAAACATTCTTCCTACTCCGCTGTGAGCCTGTCATTTTCTCCCTGCCGCATGGGGCTTGCTCTGCTCTGGCTGATCCTCCTCCTCACTTACGCTGCTGACCGTGGCCTGGGCCTCCCAATGGGAATTTGTCTCTTTAATGCAATACCCAAAATTTATTTCAAAGTTGTGGCAGAAGTGGGATGAGCACAAACTTGTCCCGTGCAGCCAGCTTGAAGCTATCTGTACTGACCTGTCTGACCACTGCACCTGCTCAGCCTCTCTCCCTCTGCATTTAATGCAGGATTAAGGAGTAGCGTGAATTGCTTGTAAGAGGCTCTGTTCATCTCCCTCTCTTCCTTCACTGCTATCATTTGAGCTGGCTAATTCTCCCTTGCTCCTAGTCTGGTCACTTCCTGCCTTTTCCACCCACACTAAACTCCTGGGGTCTATTTCCAGCCTCTGTGGTGAGGCACAGGCTTTTGACTGGACCTCTGAGAGGGGTTGCCCTCGGGGGCCCATCAGCAAGACATACATCAATGGCATTAGACACTCAGCATCACTCCACTGAGACAGTATGGCAGCAAATCATAAAGAGCCTGAAAGATCTGGCAAGTTCCTCTGCAGAAACAGTGTCTGTCTGCTGCTACGATCATCTTGGTTACTTCACTGGGAAAAGGCCTCACTGTCTCAGACACCTAGGACTCAGATTTGAGAGCTCACTGGAAGCAATGGATTTTCTTTTTGTCAGCCTCAGTGAGCTCTTAGCTGTGTTTCCAGTACAAAAACCTGTATGATGCTCAGCTCTTTGTAAGGTGGGCTCACTGCAACTCCATTGCTTTCCAGACATCCAACCTAGACTATTCTTAGGACAAGCCTACCCTTTTTTAAAGCCCATCACGATGCTGTGCCTTTAGCTCTGCTATTGATCTTCACCTCAGCAGCTGCACACCTGTGGATGTGAGCTGCATCCATGCATCCTGCTGCTGCCCTTTGTCCCTGGGAAGCAGCATTTTGCTTGAGATTGGACCTTGTTGTCTTTCAATATCCCTCCGCTTTCTTTGAAGCCCTTGATTTGGGCCCAGTTCTCCATGGCCACATCACACAGAGATCCCAGGATTATAGGTAAAGCAAAAAGGATGGAAGGAAGTGAAGGGTAAAGAAGGAATTGTGTTGGTTTTGGTAATGATCAATAATCAAGTGATGATACAGCATCCATCAGTGGTGCCCCCTTCTTGCTGGCTGCAGTTGTCAGGTGGTTGGCTCTGTGCACTTGGGGAATTGCAGGTGCAGGTGAGGGCAGAGAGGGCACAGCTCTTCATTTCAATATGTGTTATTAACTGCACCTCCTGCAGTGAGGCAGGCCTGGCTATGCCTTGTGTAGATTTCTGTCTGTGGGCTTTTGTGCATAGAGCTGTGGGTTTCTGCCATGTGGCTGCACCATCCTACTGCATCTGAGTCCAGATATCAGTTCTGTAGCATTTGGGAAAAGCAAATGCCCAAAAGATGTGAATTTGCCACAGCTTACCTTCTAGTTTATCCCTACCTCACAGCGTGCATTTCAGTTCAGCAGCTCAGTTCCTTATCCTCTCTTGCCACTTTCTCTGAACTAATTAAATGCAAGCAGCCCTTTTGGTGGTTCTACAGAAAGTGCATAGCAAATGAGCTCTATCGTGAAAGAGTAAGCCATTATCAGTGCTGGCTGCAGCATAGCAAAACACTTTAACTCTACAGCAGGGGACATTTTAGTTAATAAGTATTAAAATCAGATAGTTATCATAGTACTGACAGGCAATTATAATGCTGATCTCTGGTCTGGGTGGCAGTGACTGTCTCCAGACTATGGCATGTTTTTTTACCTCATTAAATAGGTCACAGAAGGGCAGGAAAAAAGCCTTTCACTGCCACCAGCAGTGAAAGACTTGACTCTCCCAGAGTCTGAAGATATGGGAGTCAGCCATCACTAGAGAAAATGTCCTGATGGCTGAGACACTGCCTCACTATCATGTTAAATAACCAATGACAAAATGCAAGCCAGATGAGCTAGGAATTTGTTTATCAGTTTGTACACAGGTTACTAATCAGGTGAATGTAGTTCTTTCATTGTTTAAATCTTTGAGGGTGAGTCCCTTGTGAGTGAAGCTGTGTTCTCCCTGGGAAAAAAATAAAGGAACTGCTGGGAGAATGATAAATGCAACGTAGGAAGGTGGCTTCTCAGCTGATTGAGGGTTATTTGTGCTTCTTTTTTCCCTTCCTGCCTGCAGTGCCATTTTGAGTTGCAGAGTTCAAGTGCAGATAAACACTGTTTTGGAAGCTTAAAACAGGGAGTTGTTTGTCCTCAGCTAAAGGCCTTAGAGCCTCCTGGTTCATTTGCTTTCTCTTGCTCCAGAGGAACTGCACTAGAAATACCTGGTAGTTTGTTTCCCATTTGGTATTTATCAACCCTGTGTAGAGGATGTGCTCTGGCATGGCAGGGGCTTGGTTGGTTGAGATACCAGCTCAGAAGGAGGATTCCCTGCTCACCCCAGCTGATGGAGATCACAGCTCCACTCCCAGGAGATCCCCAGCACTGTGTTACATGACGGGTACAACACGAAACTACATAGTAACCTTACACTTTTCTTGCTTGCAAAACAAGCTGTGTTAAAAGCAAAACAAAACAAAACAAAACTGGTTAGCAAGGACAAGTCTATTCAGAGTTTTCATTTTGATCCTGGGACTTGGTTCCCTTTCTAGGAACACTGGTATTGCTGGCAAGAAGACCCTGAATGGCCTGATGGGCTCCTTATTCACCATCTCTTCTCCTGGAGTGAGCAGATGGGGTGGACAGAGGACCCACCCCTGATGACATAGCACATTCAGGAGGGATTTGACTAGTGAGAAGGAAGGAGGGGAGTGTATGAAATGGCTGTCTAGATCTGGGTTTGAGCGTTAAAAGAGGAATCCATATGGAGGAAGTGCAAGCGTATCTCCTTGGGAGCACACACAGAAGGCCTAAACATATTAGGCATGTGTGAGCCTAAAAATAGCATCAGTCAAGATGAACTTCTTTTGTCTAATCCTGCCAGCAAGTTATACCTCAATTGTGCCGATTTGCTAGTCAAAACTAGATTACTTTAACTGCCAATGCTGCAAAACTAATCCCTTGTCCAAAAAATCAAGTTTGTCTTATCCTTGCTCCACACATAATCACCAACCGTACCGACTTTGGTCTTGAGGCGTAAGGAGCTATTATGCCAGTGATGAATGCAACATAATCACGCTGCCAGGAGAGACCTGTCAGTATGACTGCCAGGCTCAAGAATGACTGCATGGCTCTGGAGGTAATGGTCAAGGGCATGGGGGCCAAGGCAGTGCCTCCTCTCTTCTTCCAGTGAGAAGGAAGGGCGTGAGGAGGGTTGGATGGATCCTGTAGGTCAAAACTGCTTGTGAAGCTGGTGTGGGCAATAGGTTATGATTAGGACTGAGGACTGCTTGGAAGAGGTGGGATCTGCCTGACTAAGTGGGGCAGAAGTATCTCTGCCAACAGCCT
>VYZW01060897.1:58964-79228 GCA_013401315.1 Balaeniceps rex
TAAGGAGAGCTTTAAACAACAGGGGACGGAAAGGATGACCCCCCAGCTAAGTGAGGAAGTGGTGCACTATGCTGGCCAGCAAATGGTCCAGGGGTAATGTGGACAGGAGAGACCTTCTGATCAGCAAAACAAGGTGGAAGTGGGGTCACCCCAAACATATGCATACAGATGAAGTGCCTACCAAGCAGCATGATGGCGAAAGCTCTCACACCTCTTCTGAGAAATCAGCACAGGTAGATGCATCTCTGTGTATGCACATGGAGAACAAACAGGGGCAATGAGTCAGCACACAGTTGCAGGGCTATGATCTCATTGGGATCATGGAGATGTGGTGGAATAGCTCATACAAATGGAGTGCTGCCATAGATGGGTACAGGCTTTTTTATACAGTATACAGAAAGGACAGGCAGGGAAGGGGAGGAAAGGGAGTTGCCCTGTATGTGAGACAGCAGCTGGCATGCATAGAGCTTTGCTTGAAGATAGGTCAGGAGCCAGCAAAGAGCTGATGGGTCAGGATTAGTGAGCAGATCAACATGGGTGAGGTTGTGGTAGGTGTCTGCTACCTGCCAGATCAGGAGGAGCTAGATGAGGCCTTCTTCAGACCTCCACAGGCCCTGGTCTCCATGGGGAACTTGAACCACTCTGAAATCTGCTGGAGGGACAACCCAGCAGGTCACAAGTAATCAAGGAGGTTTCTGGAATGTATTGGTGGTAACTTCCTGAGAAAGGTGCCTAAGGATCTGAAGGGGAGAGGAACACTGCTGGACTTGATTCTTACAAACAAGGAAGAAATGGCAGTGGGTGTGAGGGCTGGGCAGTCTTGATTGCATGACCATGACATGCTGGACTCTAGGATCCTGGGAGAAGGCAAAAAACCCAATCAGAGGATCACAACCCTGGACTTCAGGAGAGCAGACTTTGGGTTGTTCAGGGAACTGCCTGGAAGAATCTCATAATACATTGTCCTGAAGAGCAGAAGGGTCCAGGAGGACTGTTGAATATCAAGGATCACTTCTTCCAAACTCAAGAAACTCAAGACTCCAATTAACAAGCAGGAAAACAAACAAAGATGACAGGACACCTACAGGGGTGAACAAGGAGCTACTCGCAAAGCTTAACTATAAAAAGGAAGCACTCAGGAGGTGGAAGTGGGGGCAAGTGACCTGGGACACTATGGGAGCATGTTGGAATGGGGTTAGGAAAGCCAAAGCACACATAGAGTTGAATCTGACAAGGGCGATGAAAGGCAAAAGGAAAAATTTTACAAGTGCATCAGCAGCAAAGTGACAACTCTGAAAGATTTGGACATGCCAGCGAGCTGGAACGGGGGCGTGGTCTTAATGGATATGAAGAAGGCTGAGATACCTGAACCTTGGGGTGTTCAGTATCTTGACTGGTATGACTGGCCTTCAGCAATTCCAGGTCCCTGAAACCCGTGGGTATATGCAGTGCAAGAATGATTTCTTTGTGGTGGAGTAGGATCAGGTTAGGGAATATGTAAACAGACTGGAAATGCACAAGTCCATTGGCCCTGATGAGGTGCACTTACAGGTGCTGAGGGAGCTAGACGATGTCATGTAAGGTCACTGTTGATTATCTCTGAAAGGCCATGGTGACTGGGGGAGGTTCCTGAGGACTGGAAGAAAGCCAATGTCACTTCTGTTTGCAAGGGCAAGAAGGAGGATCAGTGAACTACAGGCCAGTCAGCCTCACATTTATTTTTGGGAAGAGGATGGACCTCACCCACTTCATAGCCTTCTGTGATTAAAAAGGAGACCATTAATGAGGGCAAAGCAGGGGATGTTGTTTCTATTGAGTTTGACAAGGCTTTCTGCACTGTCTCCCACAATATCTTCATTGACAAGCTATTAAAGTATGGACTAGGTAAGTGGTCAGTGAGGTGGACTGAAAACTGGCTGAGCTGCCAGGCTTGGATGATTGTGGTCAGTGACTCAAAGTCCCGCTGGAGGCTAGGCATTAATGACTGAACCCAGGGATTGACACTGAGGCCAATATGGTTTAACATGTTCATTAATGACCTGGAGAATGGTACAGAGAATGGTACAGAGTACTCTGTGTTCAAGAAGTGGGAGGGGTGGTTGAAATATCAGAAACTGGGTGGAGTGGCTGGTACCCCAGAGGGCTGTGCTGTCATTCATAGGGACCTCAACAGACCAGAGAAATGGACTGACAGTAACCTCGTAAAACTCAACAAGAGGAAGATCCAAGTCTTGCACCTGGGAAGGAATATCCACATGCACTAGGGCAGACTGGGAGCTGGCTGACTGGAAAGTGGCTTGGCAGAGAAGTATCTGGGAGTCCTGGTGGACATCACATGTCAGGCAACAATGTGCCCTTGCAGGAAAGGTGGCCAGCGGCATCCTGGGCTCCGTTAAGTGTAGCGCTGTCAGCAGTTCATGGGAGGTGATAGTTCCTCTCTACTCACCTCTGGGGAGACACATCTGGAACACCGTGTCCATTGTTTGGCTACCGGATAGAAGAGAGACATGGACATACCGGAGTGAGTCCTCTGAGGAGCCACAAAAATGACTGAAGCACTGAAGCACGCAACATACAAGGAGAGGCTGTTAGAGCTGGGATGTTTAGCCTGGAGAAGAGAAGGTTCAGGAGGATCTTGTAAATTTGTATGCAACACCTGATGCAGAGAGTAAAGAAAACAGAACCAGAATCGTCTCAGTGGTTCAGTGAGTGCCTTCCTTGGGCAATGTCCAAAATATAAGCCCTTACTGGCTTGGTTGGGATGGGGATGGGATACAAGCTCTACCTGGTGGCCACTGCAACGGTGAGAGCCTCAAACTCTTAGTACTTTCCTCTGTCTTTGCCCAGTGTCTCTGAAGTCAAGGATGGTGTGTGAAGAGCCTCATCAGTGAACATGGGGAGAAGGATATGAGAGGGTGGTGTGACTCTTTTCTGACTTCAGTACATACGTATTGCCTGTGCAGAGCTTGCAATGAGACGTAATTGGAGTACTTGACCTGGGGATGAAGAGTTCCTTTGACAGGTCTTCTGAGGGAAAGGAGTCCTGCTTGACTGAAATTCATTTGCAAAAGCTGGGCAATTTAGCATCTGGGGAGATGTCACGAGCTTGTACTTGTCTCTGAAAAAGGGTCAAGTAGACTTGCTTTTAGTAGTTTGCTTGAACAGTCAAAGAATGATGGGTGGGGCATGCTGGTCAGATAAGATAATGTCCAGGATCCAGCTAGTTTCAGCAAGGCCAGGATTTTCACCCCAGTGTCCTCATTGCCACATGTGTCTATGCCAGTCTAGAAGAGGGATCTGGTCTGCAGAGGCTCCACTGAGACCTGCTGCACCTCCTATCAGTGTGAGTGTGGCAGCAGCAAATCTCTCTCCCTGCCTGAGACTGGTGAACTTCTCTCCACCAGCTGAGAGCTGTGTATGGAGGCATGTATTGCCTGGGGAACAGCATGCCAGTGCGGGCTCCACTGGATATCACAGCCCTCAGAGTAAAGAGTATGAAAGCAAAGGCTGGCAGTGACATAAACGAAATTTCTTGTCCATGGAAAGCACCAATAAATCAGAGCCCTGCAAAAAGCAGAACAGCACAGTGTGCTGGCTCATCATAGCTCTCATTTGCTCTGAAGTTATTTCAGCGCTGGTCTGCAAATCTGAGTGCCACAACCAATGTTTGGTCTCTCTCTGGGCAGAAGCCATTTTCTTGCCAGTGTTTTTTTTCCCATCTGTTGCTAGGAGGAGCAGGGTCTATCAGATTGTGTGCTTGTGCAGGGCCTTGCAAAGACCCAGCCAGCAGTATACACCCCAAGTGTGCAAGTGCTGGTGTGCACCCTGCACGGTACACCCCAGTCTGGTCACCCTATTTCACCACACTGCAAGTCCAGAAATGCAACCTCTCTCCTGTCCCCTACAGACACTGAAATGTATTTCCTCAAATTTTCCACCTCCTTGGCAACAGTCTTAGCAAACAAGGAATGTAGCTTAGATCTATTTTTGCTTAAATTCTCCAAAAGGGCATTAGGGAGTTATGGCTCTATGCAAGGTGCTAAATCCTCCTGCAGTCTCCACTTCCTTCTCTCAATCTTGTGCTCCTGTGAATTTAAATCCAGGACATAGTTTCAGGCTGAAAAATATCCCTTATATATTCTCTCTCCCTCCACCTTGGGGATGTAGATATTCTTCTTCCTGAAACCTTCTTCTGGGGTGTCTTTTGCCATTAACAAGGCAGGGGGAAGAACTTGGTCACCCACCAGCTGCATCATGATTACTACCTTATGAGTGGGACCAGCTGCTAAGTGGCCTTCAGGCTCAACACCTCTGGATCCCTCATGTCCCTCACTTGCAGAATAGCATCTGCAGTAAGTTGTCTGGCTCAGGTCAGTCTCTCATTTCAGCAGAAATAGAACTGGACTTGCAAAGTGAAGTGGGACTCATCATGTCTAAACATGGCCTTGTTCTGTCACACTGGTATCAGCGCATGTGTGAGCAGTGCCATTCCAGGCAGCCACTGCCACTAAAAAGTGCCAGCAGAGGTTTCAAAGCTGTACAGTTTTCAGATATTTGCACTAATTTCTTTTCAGTTTCAAGAGACATTTGGCCATACCAGCTTCTTTTGGTGGAAGAACAGTACGTGGCTGAAGGCCTGCATTTCTCCTCATCAGTCTTTAAACAGAGAATGTCAGTGCAATTGGAGAACAACAATATCTCCTCCTGCATGTCCTCAGCTCCTGCAGAAAGCACTGTTGGGGTTGGCAGGATGGCCTGTGTGATCTGTGATAGCAGAGAACTGCCTGAGTGGTTCTGAGGGTGACCTTGCCTTTCTAAAGAGCCTTGCACTGTTTGCAATACATCTGCAGCCAAGTCTGTTCTGGAGCAGCCACCCTTCCCTCTCGCTGATGGCACCAGAAGGTTGCTACAATGCAAGTCCTCTCTGTATTCCTTCCAGAAAACATTTCCCTTTCTCAGCAGCCTTTTGGAAGTTTTGAAAGTCCTCTTCTGGATGTTTTTTTTTTTTGTGTCTGTGTGACACCGAGAGCAAGGAAGAGCCTTGTAAAAACTTGAGCCTGAGCTGCATTTTTATGCTGTGTTCATACCTTGAAGTGATTTAACTTGGTTATTAGAACCAGATCCTTGCTGTAGCTGAGCATTTGGCACAAGGTCATTACATAAGAAATTGGTTCTTTTGTTTCTTAGCAAAGGTATGCTGTTATCTTCAAACAAAATGTTCAAGAGAAGGGTGTATCAATTCTATATTTAGACAATTATACAAATAATACAATTGCTTGTGCTTCTCTGCACCCTGCTTATAAGTGGCTTCGTTTTTAAAAAGGACTATAAAAGGTGAATAGGGGAGGAATTTTCTCTCATCGTTACCATGTTGAATCAATTTTCCCTTTTCCCCCTTCTTTGGTCTATAACTGGTTCAGTTATACAACGTAACCTTAGTTATCTGAATACAAAATTTATTTCAGATTCTCATGACTCAGACTAACCTGAACCTGCTGAGTCTGCAAACACTACAAGACAAAGCTCAGATAATCTTGGAACCACAGTGAAAAGGGTTTGGGTTTGGTTTTTTGTGGGTTTTTTTTATTATTATTTTAGGATTTCTTTGTGTTTTTCCTCAGCAACCTTGGAGCTCCAGTTAGCCAGGGTTTGGATAATCAAGGTTTTCATGTACACAGTGATTGGGAAACGTTTATCATAGGCTGCAGTAGCTGCAGTAGCAGCTCCACAGAAATCTTCCACTGTGTTTAAAGGGTAACTGTCTTACATACAAGATTTTAAAAAAATGAAAATGTTTGTTTCTGGACCTTCTGCTAAACTCAGCTGCATAAGCAAAAAGTGAAAGCAGCTTTGTGCCTGGAAAACTGATTCGCTTTCTGTGTTGTCCCATGCAGCTGTGTTTGCAATGCAGACCAAAGCATTCAGCACCAGCAAGTGACAATTCTTCTGCCCTGCTGCTTCTAAGAAAGCCCTTCCCACAGGATGCACTTTAAGCACAGAGGATGTGGAAACAGGCCATTCCAATATTTCTGAGGACATCAAACACATACACCAGATCTTTCTATTTTCACTGATGCTTACCTCATGAAGCAAGTGAGACACAGACATGAGGTCCTCTAGAGAGGCTTTGCATGACAAGTAGGAGTATCAGAGCAGAAATGTCAACGCTTTTTACCAGTCAGGGTGCTGTAAGAAGCCTGGCAGACCCCCCCCTCGGCCGCAGTGCCCTTAAATGGCAGGTGTGCTGCAGGCAAGCGCAGACATCGCAGACATGCCCTGGTAAGGACAGATGCAGTTTTCTATTTAGTTGATGCTACCTGTTTTATGCTCTTATTGTCCACAGAGCTATTATTGCCTCTATGACTTAAAAGCAGACCTTGCTTCAAAAATTGTGGATGGGAGTGTTACACTGCCTTTGATTTTCTTTTCTGCAGGGCTCTTTTATTCTCACTTTAGTGTCTCAACCTTATCCTAGTGTAACATTTCTCCCAGAGGGGTGGATAGATTATTCTTACTGTCTGAAGAGGCATTTGGCTGCTAGGAAACGTAAACAAATACCCCTTCAGAATGTTGCATACATTGTACTTTGGTTTCAAAGTAGAGCATTAATGTTGGTCTTTCATTTTTGATGAGGAAGTCTTAGTAATTGCTTCTGAGTATGGGATCTTAGTGTACATTTGAGACACTCTGTTGATTACATCTCACTACAATGCAGTACAATCAGATATAGACTTGAGCATCCTGTATTTGATAAGAAATGCATTAACATTAAGGTTTCACATACCATACTAACTTGCTATCCACCTTTCTCTTCTCCTCTCCTCTCCTCTCCTCTCCTCTCCTCTCCACATAACCCAGTCAAGAAATGAGTACCAGTATAGTCCTTAAAACCACCAATCACACCCTCCTGTGTCAAGGTTTATGTCACACTCCCACGAGATACAGTAGTTTGAGGGACGTGAAAACTCTCATTTTAGGTACACTGTTGTGGTGGGTTGACNCCTCTCCTCTCCACATAACCCAGTCAAGAAATGAGTACCAGTATAGTCCTTAAAACCACCAATCACACCCTCCTGTGTCAAGGTTTATGTCACACTCCCACGAGATACAGTAGTTTGAGGGACGTGAAAACTCTCATTTTAGGTACACTGTTGTGGTGGGTTGACCCTGGCTAGATGCCAGGTGCTACCAAGCCATTCTATCACTCCCCTCCTCAGCAGGACAGGCGGGGACAAGATGAGATGGAAAAAAACCTTGTGGGTTAAGATAAAGGCAGTTTAATAAAAGGAAAAGCAAAGGCTGTGTGTGGAAGCAAAAGAAAAACAAAGATTTTATTCTCAACTTCCCATCAGCAGGCGATGTCCAGCCACTTCCCGAGAAGCAGGTCTTCAGTACGTGTAGCAGTTGCTCCAGAAGACAAACGTAAATAACGAATGCCCCCCTGCCTTTATTCCTCCTTTCTCTTAGCTTTTATTGCTGAGCAAATGTCATATGGTATGGAATATCCCTTTGGTCAGTTTGGGTCAGCTGTCCTGGCTGTGTCCCCTCCTAATGTCTTGCCCACCCCCAGCCTACTGGTGAGGGAGGGGAAATATTGGAGACACAGCCTTGATGCTGTGCAAGCACTGCTCAGCAGTAGCCAAAACACTGGTGTGCTATTAACACCTTTCTAGCTACCAATACAAAGCACAGCACTATGAGGGCTGCTGTGGGGAAGATTAACTCCATCTCAGCCAGACCCAATACAACTGCAAATAATACAAATCATAAAGTCAAAAGCCTATACAGTGTTCTGACAATATCTGTTGCTTTGTAGGTAGCCTTTCAGACTCCATAATGCTCCAGCTTTTACCAAGTGTGTTACGAGACTGTAAAGCAATTGTGCCTGTTGAGCTTCTGTCTGAATTACCTTGTGGCCATTTAGTGCAGCAAGAATGTGCCATATTCTGCCAAACATAAGACGATGTAAAGCTGGGAAAACAAACATCAAACTGCTTCACTCGCAATCACAGGGCAGAGAAAAGTAGCTATTTACTATCTTTTGTCTGAGTGATGTTTTCAAGCACTTTGAGGCATATATATGGTTATCTTCCTACTGTGCAGGGAACTACACAGATAATATCAAAAAATGTTTACAGAAGCAAAGCATGGTCTTCCCTGTATGAGATAGGAATATACTCCTGTGGTTGTACTTCTTCAGGTTAGCAAGATGACTGGAAGCACACAAAACACACCTCCATTTCTTTCCTGATGATACTTGTATTCCACCAGGAAGCTTTAAAAAGGAGGGGTCTGGAATTTCTCACCGCAGAGCCTAAACTGCAGGGGAGCGGTAGGCAGCCAACAAGGCACCTACTCCAGGGTCAAGCTTTTGACTGTGATACATAACTTTAGGCCTCCTTTATTGCAACTGGGAATTGCCCTCAGCAAAGGTGCAGTGGGACTGCTGTGGGGTCATGTGCCACAGATGGGACAGAGTGAATGACAACCACAAAGGTTAGAGCTTTTACCCTTCTTGATATCTCATGCACTCATTACTTGCTCTCCTGGCATTACATTCATGAGGTTTCAGCTTCCCTCCCTGCAGCAAGGTTGCTGCTGGCCCAGGATGCTTGGACAGAAAGTCATGTTGATTTGTGCTGTGCTGCTGCTCGCAATTACCCAACTTGGGCATCAGCAGCCACGGTCCCTAATCATCTCCCTGCATTTGTCTCCAGCTGTCTCTGATCTCCAGGATCCTCCACCACTTTCAGGATCTTTCCTCCAGCCAGGATCTTCACCTTCCTCCTTTCCCAGCCCCCATCTCCTTGCCAAGACTGCCTCTTTTCAGGAGCATTTCTTTTTGGCAACAGCTCTACTTTCTGGAGATCTTAGCACCTCATTTTCCCAATTCAAATTGTCTACCTGCAGGAGCACAATGTATGATAAGCCTCCTAACTGGTGGTCCTGTCTGATATCTCTCTATTCATTGGACAACTTGGAATATGTCTCTTTTCTTTAGTTCAGCTGTTAACAAATTTACAACTAGTCTGTCCTAGTGGTGGCTAGCAACTCTCAGGCTTTTGCCTGAGCGTTCAAAAGACCAATTACAGCCTTTCACACACACATCCTTACACACATATGCCCAATTATTTGCCGCCTGTGACACCACGCTGCTGGCTGTTCATTTCTCACCACACTGCAGCACCTATCCGACACTCAACTAGTGCACCAACAGCTCCTCAAGGTTCTTGGTTTTGCTGTGCATGTGAAAAAGCTCTGTGGACCTCTGCCACTACCAGCTAGCAATGTGCAATTAGGCTCAAGCACCATCCGGACGCCTCTCTAGGCACCACTGCCTCACTGCAGGGCTCCTCAATGCCAAATGCTGCCTGCCTTGCCCCTTGCCAACACCATGGAAATCCTGCTGAGGCAGAATTACAGCTAATACAAGGAAGACCAGTGTAGCACAGCAAGGAACACAGGAGCACAGTGCCACATAGCTCTGGCAGGTTTATGCTTTCGGTCATGAGACAGCATGTGAAACAAGGTGGTGCATTTAATTTCCTTGCACCGCCAACACTTGTCACAACACTAGATCCTGGAGAGAGCTGGGGATGATCAGCGAACACAGCAACAATTGTCAAGGAGCTTAGAAGTTCCTTGGGGCTGAACCATAACCAAGTGCCCTTTCGTCTTGTAGAACTAGAGAACTGGATGGGCCCTGAGTAGTCACCCAGATCACCCCTTGCAATAGGTCAGGATCAAATCTAGTTACATTTATGCTGACAAAAGTGAGGATGTAAATTTATGTATAAGCTGTTCTCAAGGACCCTACATCAACTCCTAATAAGAATTTTTTTCTAGTGTCTAATAAAATTTTTCCTGCTGAAATATTAAACCTGTGACTTTTTGTTCTATCCACCATGGATAAGAAGAACAGCTTTTTCTCTTTCTCTTCGCAAAAGACTCTTATGCTTTTATGTGATTTGTAGGGTCTTTCTGTTCCACTATCTGCAGGGGGTGGCCAGCCCTCCATTCATGCTGTGGAAGATGATGTGAGTCACAGTGACATTCTGAAAACTTTACTCATATGAATATTTTTGTTTTCTGTGCTTTTTCTGTGTAATTATTTCTTTAGAAAACTATGCAAGATACTCATTGCACTATTTTAACAGAACTTACATTTTGTATAAATGTTAATATTAAACTTGCATTGTCATTGTTCTCGAAGGCAACAGGTCTGTGCAATTCCTTTCAGGTTGTTCAATACCTCTACAAGAATTGCTGAATATAGCTTAGAATGAGCCGCTACAGCACAATAATTCCCCACAAAGACTCTGCCATTCCAGACAAAGAGCTTGGTTTTTCTGTAGGAGGAAAATGGTTTGCAGCAGGCTCTCCAGCCTGTTTCCTCCTGTAGTTGTTCTTTGTTCACACAAAGTACAGCTTTGTCTTACAGAGTTTGAAACTGAGATGAACTACCTCTTGTTTAGGACAAGTAATAGTGATTCATGTTATTGTAAGTCACCAAAGAGTTGCAACTCTATGTTTCTGAGCATCAGCTTCTGCATGGAGACATCTCTAAAGAGTGCTTTCTTCAGATTTAGGTTTACCCACTTCTCAACAGCATCTCCCTAGGGACCACAAAAAAGGTATAGAAAATACCTATTCAACAGTGAGTATTCTTCTGCATTGCAGATGCTGGGCTTTGTCTCTGTGCCATTCCTTCTTATAAACCTCAGTTCAAATATTCAGTTTTCCAGTTGACCTGAAAATAATTAACAGAAGAAAGTAAGTGCTTCATCTTTTTGTATTTCAGAAATTTGGATTACCTGACAATGAAGTGACGTGCAAGCTCAGAGACTGGTTTTCCACCATTCCTGAAAACTGCTAATAAGAGCTCAATTACTGTTTTGAAAGCAACTAGGAAAGAGCAAGATACATCTGATAGTTAATCAAAGAAGTCAATTACCATAATAACGTAAGAGCCACGTGGCTACTTCAGTACTGTAACAACTCTGATCCTGCTTTAGGAATTCTTGTTATTACATAGACTATGTTATGTCTAGCCATGCTAAGTACTACCTGATTCATCAGTTGGCTGCATTAATTTCTAGGAAACACACTAAAGGGAAGGTGTTACTTTGCACTAACAGCTCAAGTATATTTTCGCTACAGAGCATGATGGAGAATCCAAATGCAATGGATGTGTCATCTAGCAACTAATTTGTCATGTGCTTGGTAATCACCTCAAGATTTGTTGTCATTTTGCATGTGTGGCTTTTCCAGGCCTTCAAAGAGAATGTGCAGTTTGCCTCCATTTGCTTCGGACGGTCCGAGCAAAGATAATTTGGGAAGCAGTGAAATCAGCACCCACCGGCAGAGAAGCATTCGCCTCTCGTTGAGTTACTCTCTGAAGGTTACGTGAGGACAGGGGGTATTGTGGTGAGTGGAGGAGTCTCTGCCTTCAAGGCAGAGGCGAGTGCATGGCAGTGGCATGTTTCCTCTATCTGGGGCAGAGAAAATTTCATAGGGTGGGTTACCTTTCTTTCAGTACTTTGTTCCTACATTCCTAATAGCAACACACCTACAAAAAGGAAGGAGTGTGCGCACACATAGAAAATGAAGAACAGCTAGGTCTTGAGCAGGACTGTAGACAGGACTTTCAGGGTTACCATGCAGAACAAAATAACATAGCAGGCAAATATTGTTCTTGTAGAAGTACCAAGCTCCCTTGCGAGCAATACAAGAAGATGGAGTGTTCTGTGTAAGACAGCAGAGGTAGGATTGTCCTTTCTACTGAGCTTTAGCTAGATTATAATTTCAAGGCTTGGCCTCTGCACATCATGAAAGATGAAGAATTGGACTGAGTCTCCAGAAGAGGTACCAGGGAGATAAGTGATACAGAAAACACAAGGGACTTGAGATTCTTAGTTTTGGGGGGAAAAAAAAAATAGAATAGTGCTGGCCACTTTCTTGGAGATTTCTGGAAAAGGGTTAGACAAACGCATGTTGAAGCTGAATTGATATTCCCTGGGAAATAAATTAAACTACCTCCAGAGGAATCTTCAAGCCCTAGATTTCCTGCAGAACCTAAGACATTTTCATTGAAAACCCCATCCTTGCAGAGCCTCTGTGGGAGCAGGTTATCTGGGTCAACATTTAAATGCAACTCCCAAAGACAGACTACTGTCCCAGCACCAACCTCTCCACCAACCTCTCCTTCTTGTCACAGAAGGACAAACACCTAGAAAGACAAAGGCTAATCTTCAGACTTGACGCTGTGACCTAACTTCAGTGCACTTGTTCTCTGCGTCAATGAAAGCAGAAGCCAAACATTAGATTTTGCTCCCATAGAAGTCATTGTCTCTCTCCTTTGTATCTGCTTTCCTGCAGACACAGTGTACCTGCTGCAACAGACAGCCCATCCAAACTCCTTGTACAGCCAGTGCTTTGGCCCACATGGGTGAGGCCATCAATGACCACAAAGAGGCAGGCAGCACTGGGTCACACATCCCCACCACCAGCATACTACATCTGGCCCTTCTCTGTAGGGGACATGTTTGTGGACAGGTAGTGAAGCAAACAGAGTTTTCAACTTAGATGTTATGTGTTTTCTCTCTCAGAATTATGTTTAGATACTGTTTTTCATCAGCCCACGCATCTCTTCTGGCTGGTTTCCTGGAGAGGATGCTGCATCAGGAAGGTCTAGGAGATGGCACTCTAAATGCTGCCAGACCACAATCTGAAGGCACTGCTTTATGATAAGCACATGCCTCTTCCTGTGATCTTCATTGTGACTTTCATCTCAAAGCCTCCCCAGGACAATCTCAAATGATTGATTACATGAGCAAATTGGATGGATAATTGAAATAGTAATTAAAAAGCAGGGCCTGGTCCTTCTCACATTCACAGCTGTGAATCAGGAGGAATTCCAAGGAAGTCAGTGCAATTATTCCTATTTAAATGCTGTGGAAATGAATTAAGAATCAAGTCTACTGTGTCTGGGTCTTTTTACATCTGTAAAGGAGCAGTCTAACACTTTTAGAGATTTTTAGGGTTCTAGGAGGTCTTTAACAAAACCACAGAATTGCAGAAAATGGTAACTGTGAAACCCACAACAAACCTTCAGAATCAGAGAAAAGTCCAACATCCAGTACTACAGTTGTAGTTTTCAAGTGGCTGGTAAAAAGCTGCTAGCATTTGAAATAAGAAGGTCTGACACCACTGCATATCTTTTTTAATACATATACAATGCCAGTTCTAAGCACGTATTGATGTATAGGAGGGGGAGATTGTTTTGCATTTTTACATCAGATTTGTCCAAATTGCTAGGTTATCTGCCTAATCTTTTATCAGGAGAAAATGTTTATGGACTATTTGGCAATGGCAGTGAACGTCGTCCATTTTTTTTTCCCTTTCTGTCTGGATAGTGTCATGTATATGCATTTCAAGTTCTGCTTTTCTGGTGCAAGGAAAGATACCCACAGCTACTATAAATAGAGAAGAGCTGCATTAATCCATTGTGTGGGGGTTGCAGTTCATAAACATACATGTGCGCTGAATTTGAACTATGCAGTAAGATTGTCCATGCACTTAAAGATTAGCAAACACTATTGTTTTTTTTTTAATTCCAATTGTAATGACTATTACTACAGTCAATTATAAGCACGGACTTTTCGAAGAGTGACAGAGAGGAAGGTAAAATGCTTCTGAAATATTTGCTGTGAGATTTCAATTTTGTGTACTGCAGTTAGAGATCAGTTTATTGAAAGAAGAATCCATCTAGCTGGTCTCCAAAGACACAGCATCTGGAGACTGCAATGAGATGCAGCAGCTGGGAAACAGGAGAAAAAAATGAATAAAGGTGTTTAAAAAAAATAAATCTGTCACTACCAACACCTCTGTGATCTTCTTTTTAAGAGTTTAACATGTGATCATGTTAAACTTTCACCAGCCTTTCACTCAGATTGTTTGTGTGTGGTATCCAAAAGAGTGGAGGGCTTCGTAAGAGCCACCAGTGATTTCATTCAAGGTGCATATAGTCCATGCTTCAGTGCAAGGCAGGCAGAATGAGGTCAGGGTCTTCCTTCCCTTGGTTTCCTAACCATTCAGTCATACCAAGCTCTCAGCAGCCCTGGGAATTGTAGAAAGTCAGACTGCACTTCTGAAGTGCAGAGAAAATACAGTTTTCAAGAGCACTTTAGTCCATGGGGAGACCAAGAGAAGCACTGGGTGAGTGCTCCCTGAGGCTGGGTGAGTCCCCAGGGTCAGGGTGAGCAAGGCTCCTACACAGCCATCTGTGTTCACCATGCTAACACTGACACCTATAAAAGATGGTGTATTTTTAATTTTCAAACAGAAATTTGAAATCTGAGCCTGATCAACAACACTTTTTTTGCACTGAAAGAGAAAACTCTAACGTGAGCTAAATAGTAGATGTTAATAAATTATGAAAATGAAATCTTGCTGTTTCAATCAACAGTCACAACAGGCACATCTCTATTTTCACAGCAATAATAGGCTTTCATGGTAATATAAGTGGTTTGCCTCAAAGAGCTGATTGCATATTTTAAGAATAGGTAGGTCAGACCTGCAGAGAGCGAGAGAATGATAAGCCTGAGTTCAGAAACAGCTTTCCTTGAAAAGGAGGACTCTGATTTCAAGTCAAATTCAGTGTTGAAGAGAATCTAAATGATTGTGGCAACTTGCCTTATTTCTCAGGAAAATTATAAAAGAAAAAAGTCCTAGAACTTGCTTGAGCAGATTGCACCTGACTGGGCGGTATTTGCCTGCAGACTAGCCGTGGAACAGCTCCTACATAAACAACTACTCTCCAGTCAAAATGCACGTAGCAGAAACCATAAGTATTAAGCAAACAACATATGTTTCTAACTAGGTGTTGGTACTTGAAAGTAAAAATAAAACTCTTTCACATATTTCTACAAGGAGATTTCTATCAAGATACTCTTTTAAACTGAAAGATACATTGCAGTTCATACTGCTTCTGCATTCAGATAGGCACAAGAAAAGTTGGTGAGCAGTGCAAGGATTTATAGGACTTGGCAGTCTGGTTGAGTGAGGCATAGCGGTTATGACTCATGCTCTTGACACTGACACTGTTTTGCTAAATGATTTTAGTTATTTCACATGCCTCTCCACATCTTTGCCGCCTGTTGTGCCCTTTACGTATTTATATTGCAAGCTGCCGAGAGACCCGATGAACATCATCTGCTAACCACAGATTCTCCCTGTTGACTGGTTGATCTTCACTGACAGATGGGTCAGGGAGGAGCTTGGTGCTTTGTCTTGTTTTGTTTATGTTTACAGCCTCCTGATACACCCATGACATAAGTTATATTAGTTCAACCAGTTGAGCTAAGTGCACTGAATTGCCAATTCTAGCCAAACCTTCCCCAGAAATGCAAAGCACAGTTGCCAGTACATTCGATTTCTTGTCTTTGTAAAATGTTTTGAGGTGCTAGGATGGCAGCCAAAGTGCTGCTCCTACAGTTAATGAGATACCACCTGCAGGAAGCAGTAATTCTTGAACTTAGGCCCTTAAGGAGCTTTTGGGCAACTAGCTTTCTACCTGCTATTAAAAAATTAAAAGGCTTTGTTCAAGATGAAACTGGAGCCAGCTTTTTTTTTTTTTTGAGTGAAATATATTTAGTAAGATCTCATCATAATTGAGACATTTAAAATGGAAAGGTGGAGCCAGCCCACAAACCTGTCTCTCTGCTTGGCATTGAATCCTCTCCCAAGTGCTTGCAACGTATTGCATAGGCTCCTGCTAAAAAACCGTAGTATTCCTCACACACCTGGGGGAGCGTTCTTGGATGGGGTCTCTCTGCACGGACTGAGCCATTGATTGGGGAGCTGGCATTTTTTCACCCTGTTCACAGTTTTAACACACAGCACAACCCAGCTTCCTCTCCTTCTAAGGAGGGAAAGATGCAAACAACCTCTTGTCCCTTACAGCCACCCCAAAAGGGAAGTAGCACTCTACTTTTTCCCAAGGACTAACTAGTGTAGAAGAAAATTTAAGTTGCTTAGAGAGGGGTAGCTGCAGCAAAATTCTAGCCTTAAGGTTGTGTGGGATGATCCTTGCTAAGGGATGCAGCAAAACCAGTGAGTATAAACACTACCCATGGCCAAAATGACATGCATGCGAATAACGTGATGCTGTTGTCTTGATGCACCAACAGCCCAGTGAATGCGTAGTCCAGGGTCTATTTCCTTATTGTCAAAGGACTCTGTGAGGTTGGTCCAGCTCCCTAAGGGGCAGTGTCTTGCAAAGTATAATAAAACCTTTGCTGAATGGGCAGGCACTCCTTCAAGGGACCAGGGATAGCAGCTGAGAGAAGCAGTGGGAGCTGGATATCAAACCCACCATGCACAGAGCTAAATACAAAATGTATTTGCTTGACCTAACTTTCCTATGGTTGCATGTCATTTGTGAATAGCTATCATTCTCTTTCTGTTGCTGCTATATGGGCACTGCTGAGGCTGCCTGGAAGGGCTTCCTGTCCCTCTGTGGGCACTTAGCTTCACCAGTCCCTCTGCTGCTGCTGGCAGCCTGGTGCACGCATGCAGGTGTCCAGGAACTCCCCTGAATACCAGGTGACAGAAGTTAAGGAAGTTAAGTTATGTCTGTCTAACATGGATCACAATGCCCCTGCCTGGCATCTGCGCCATGCACAGCTGTTAGTTCAGGGCCCCTCCTGCAGCGTCACCCAGGCTCTACACGATGTCCTAGAAGACACTTCCCTGTGCCAGTGAGAGTGCAAGGACTCAGATACCAGCTTTGCACACAGCTCTCTATTTACAGAGGCAGGAGAGTAAAATGAATGTTGCGGTTTACTTTCCCTCATTTCTTTGTACTTACAATTCATCCAATAAATCGAGGGTTGCACTTTTCTGACTCCTGAGGCCAGCACACTGGGTTTGGGTGCAAGTTCACTTTTTCTGCCTTGCTTTGCTGTTGTTAGCAGACTGATTTCAGTCAACAGCAGGAGAGCAACAGGAGCACCTCCCTTTCCTCAGAGTGGGTCAGCTCCAGACATTACACCGGTACTGTACACACTGCAGCCCGTTCTTTCTAGGTCTCTTCTTCAATTTGCAAAATTCCTCCAGCATATCTCTAAGAAGTAAGGGATATACCAGCACTTTATCAACACCACAATAATTGGCTTATCCCAAGCCACCTGGGGAGACCAAAAATCGTATAGGTGATGCAATGCGTGATGGGAGGAGAAGGTGAAAGAATTATTTACCATCCCTTCCCTATATATACTTCAGCTTTAGAGGATTCCATCCTAATGATTTCCTATATTCATAGCTTTTTCTAAAGGAATATTTGGTAGTATTTTTAACTGAGTGATGCATGCTAAACCATTTCACTATAAATGGAGGTATATCAAGCCTATGGACTGTCTATAAACATGTAAAACCAACTTGCTTATACCTAGAATGGTCCATTATAAGTGTGTGTCTTTTTACATTTGCAAATAGAAAAATCAATGGAACCCTGTACAAACAAAAGCTCAACACTCACATCTTCAAGCTGAGTTTAGCAACCAAGGTAAAATGGTGAGGGGCAGTAATTAAAAGCCCATGCAGTGTCCCAGAACAATTCATTAAGCCTTGTTTCCAGAAAGGGATCTAGTGAATGGTTTGAATGACAGAAGGGAAGAGGGCTACTTAGGTAAGCCTCCCACTCATGCTGCCTGCATGGATGGAAAAGTCTAAGGGGAAATCCAAAGGGGCTCCTGGTGCCTTTTCATGTCATGTTCATGGACAGCATGACACACCTACCATACCCACAGTTTACTTTTGGATATGATATTTCATTCTGTGAGTAGACTGAAGGTATCATGGTGCAGTTGCAGGACTGGGAAAATGGTGTTCTTCTGTTTGCACACATGGTGGTCTCAGAAACTGCACTTACAGGTATGGCAGATGGCTGGTTCCTCAGTGCTTTGTGCTGAGAACTGAGGAACAGTCATCTAAGACTGCTGCAGTGCACTGTCAGGGCTCTGGAAAGCAGAAATTTCTGTGCTTACTGTTGACAGACAGTCCAGCTTGCCTTGGATTTTCATTGCGACAGCTGTCACTGCTGCAGGCTGTGAAGAAAAGTGCACGGGCTTCGCACTGTGACACTCTTGGATAATCTGCCTAGCACAAGGTTCATCCTAACCACTTACAGTGAGAGTGGTTTAAGACTTAAAGCATGGCATTTAGTACACCTGTGCTCTTACCACTCTATCACAGTCATTAGCTGGAACAACTACAGATGATAAAATTACATATAATTTACCTCTATTGGCAATGCTTAGCACCAGTAATGACATCTTTATGCTGTTCTTCATCCAAACACTTTGAAATTTGCTATCTGTCACTCTTGCATAGAAATTAATCATACAGAAATATGTTTTTATGGGTATGAATTTATCTATACAGAGAAGAATGAATGATCTATATAGTATGTCTTGAAAACAAAACATTAAAAAGTGCTTTAGAAAGATAAAGACATCATCTTTTAAAATAGTGACAAATGATGTTATGTGTTTCAAAGTATTCTTTCTTCACAACCCAGATGTATAGCTCACTACCTCTATACAGCACCAAGTACCCTTGGGAGCCCTTTTTGGAGATCTGCAGGACATTCTGGTTTCATGGTGTCATACAAAGCTTCCATCAATAGGAAACTGTATCCAATTTGAGGACTTCTTTCTGATAGTGTTTGGCATGTTTTTCTGAGCAGGAGAAATGTGTCTGAATGTTAACTAGGAAGCTGCTTTGTTCTATAGCGTTTGGTACTCACTGGGCTAGAGCAACAGTGGAGGATATCCAATCCTAGTAATCTCATCCCAGCCAAAAAAGAGAGATCACCTAGTCAAGAGCTGACCGGCAGCCAGAGCCTGTGCAAGATGCCCTGGAGATCTTCCTCTCCCTCCATGACCTATACATGAGTTAACTTAGATGGAGCTGCCATTCCCTGAGTCGTGTTTTTGAGCTATGATTCGTTTCTCTGTATCCAGTACTAGTATTGATGTTGATCCAAACAAAAATTGTCCGTGCCTGAAAGCTGTAACCTTGGGATATCTGGTGTCAGTGACACTGAATCAAGAACACTATTGGACAACTGTCCTTTCCTCTAACTGGGGAACTGCAGAAGACATTGTACTCCTTAGTCACAAAGGGTTTTTAAGTCACCAGACAAAGACCAAATTTTGCACCTCTTTCTTTGAGACATGCTGGGGGAAAAGGTGAACTGTCAGATTAACAATGTCACTGCAGAGATAATATAGTGCCGTAAAAATGAAATAGCCTTTATAGGGAATGACAGTGCATTTTTTAGAAGCTTTTTTTAAAGACTAGAAAGAACATCAAAAGCATCTTAGAAAACTCCTGAGGTGTTTGACTTGTGGAACAGCTCCAAAGAGAGACGCAACAGCCAGCCATTACGACTGTGGCTAGAAAACAAAATGGACTTCGTAAAAAGCTTGCTTTCTACTCCCAGGAAAAGTCTGGAATGAACTCAGTTACCTTCAAGGAAAAAGACTGCCACATGGTACAGGTAACCCTGGCAGCTCCTGGGAAGCAAATTCTCTGGAAAGGCATGTTCCCAACTGCTCTCCCTGGAAACACAGCCCCAGACAGGGGAATGTTCACAGCACTGAGAATGTGGCCACCAGTTAGTCCCTCAATGGTACATCCATAGGGCAGCCCAGTTGGTTGATTAGCAGTGAAACAGCTAAGGAGAAACACTACCACAAGGGCACATCAGTACAGCAACTGAAACTCTGCTGCCAGTAGAGAACACCATTGAGGTCAGAAGGAAGAGAAACCCCAAAAGGGATATAGTGAACAGTGGGTGCCAATGGGTTGCTGAAGCTGTTTGGACTGTAAGATCTACCAGCTCCATAAGAGGGAACTACAGGGTGGAGCCAGTCTTTGGAAAGAGCCTTGGAAGGACTGGCCTAGAGGAATAGCAGGTAGCAAAATGGCTTCCAGCTCATACGGAGGTGACTGAAGAGAAGCCTGGTTGACAGAGTCCCTTGGGAGGCAGTCCTGAAGAGCAAAGGAGTCCAGGAAGGCTGGACATTCTTCAAGAAGGAAATCTTAAAGGCACAAGAGCAGGCCACCCCCATGTGCCAAAAGATGAGCCAGCAGGGAAGATGACCATCCTGGCTGACAGAGAGCTTTGTCTGGAACTCAGGAAAAAAGGAGAGTTTATAACCTTTGGAAGAAGGGGCAGACAACTCAGGAGGACTACA
>VYZW01060898.1:11005-23388 GCA_013401315.1 Balaeniceps rex
TCACTTTGGTAAATAGAATCATCACAAGAAAATGGGACTCTCCTTTTAAGTTCCCATCATCAGTTAGGAAAAAAAATATAGGATTTATTCTTTGAATCTGTTCTTCCTTGCCTCATTAGGTCTGATGGGTTACACAGAGATGACTTTTAACATATATTGGTGTGTGTCCCTTTATTCTGTTTTTTGTTTGAACTTTCTATGTTCTTCTGCATAAAAGTAAAATCTTTCATTCATCTTTAAGGTTGCCTAGCCAGGACATGGGTTGAGATCCTCAAAAAAATTTTTCAGGCTGCACAGTTGGAGAAAACTTCCTTTGCTGCACACACTGATTATGGCTTTATTATTTAAGGGTTGTATTGAAATCCTCTACTGTGTTGGGGCTACCCTGTTCATAGCCTGGCTTATTTATCCTCATCTTGTAGGTTATAGACAATCTTGGGCTGGCCCCCATTTATGTCAGGCAGGACTAATTCCACCAAGGCAAAAAAGTTGGGCATTATATTACTGGTATAAATAAAACTGGGATCAGTTCCTCAAGCACACAATTTCTTGAACGGCTTATTATTTCCTACAAAACTGTTGTGATTTCCAGGGGGTCCAAAGGTCATCTTTGTCACCTGGAAGATTTTAAATCAAATCTTATTCACCTGAACAACCCTACTCACACATGTTCTGAAAGCTGATGAGTCTTTTTCCTTCCAACTACTGACACCTTGGCAGGGTATGAATGCTAAACTATGTTGGAAGAGAGTACATTTCATATGATATATCTGTTCATTTTAATATTCTCCTGTTTGATATATTCTTTAATATGTTCCTTTTTTGTGGACTTTAAATAATTTTCATTATTATTTACTAACCATCGTTGAGTATTCTATTACACTTCAGCATGTAGGTGTAAGTCTAAAGCACTACTTAAAATAGTCATATCTACCCACCAACTTTCAGTGAGGAAAGGGAAAATATTGCAATGACTAAACTGTTTGCTCATTTTGAAGCATTTTTGACCGGTGTAAGACCAGCATGAAAGCTTCCAGGCTAAGCAATAATTCTTACTTGGAATGGCATTCATGCTGTATTCGATTATACGACCATTTCCAAACCACACTTTAGAGGCAACATGCGTGGTTGAGGGTTGGTATTATATATCTTGGGATGCTGTCGAGGGAGAGAAATCCTGTGGAAGGCAAGAAGCGCAGCCTGGTCTTTCTCTGCATTACTGATTCCTTCTGGATGTATTTAAACACTCTAAAGTCTTTTGATGAGATTTTGGTTAAGGAAAAAAGGGAGAAGTTATTGTTTGGCTTTACTCACCCCTCAGCACGAAGACAATGCTCAGCTCCCCTTTGTAATTAATTTTGTGACGGTGATTAGGCTGTGATTTTAATACAGAGATTTTAATACAAAGATTTTAACCCTTTTTCATGAGAAACTATTTTTATGCTTAAGCCCAAATACTAAAGCAAAATCACTTCAAAGAGAACCTATCAGCAAGAGTCAAAAGTCCTGAACTGAGTGGAAGGATCACAGAGTGATTCCTCTGATTTTATTGCTGTTTTTTAAGCTCTTTTCTCTTTTATATCAATTGATTGTGCTCCAGGAAAAGATAGGCTACCTTTCAATGCTTATGAGATAATGTTTTATTTAACTACAAACTAATTAACTGTACAAGAATTATATAAACAAAGGATTAAACAATCTCAAAGCTTGAAAGAAGTTCTCAAATTATTCATGTGTTCTTTACTTTAATGTTAATCTAGAAACCTAGAAATTGAAGAAAAAATACTCCACTTGTTCTCGTATGACTTTTCCCTGATCATGATCTTAAACCTATCTTTTTCACTAACATAACACCATTTAATTCAGATTTACACTGTGTGCAAGTGGGAGCAGAATTAAGCCTCCAAGCTGTCTTGCTTTCCGGAATATTACCTCTCAGGGTTTTTAAAACTGCTTTTCTCAAAAATCTTTAAACAGTATCTTTCAGTAAATAAAGGCTCATGTGCCCTTGCCTTCCAGTTATTGCTTCAGGTGTCTAGACAACTCCTTGGAGGTTTTTGTTGCTCTGTCTGGTACAACTCAGTTCAAATCAGGAGAGTAATCACAGCAAACATACTATGAAAATAGATCACATAACCATGGCATGATCAGCTTAATGTACATCTGAGTGTGCCCTTGCTCAGAGGGACTGGTCCCATGAGGAATATCACTTCAGTGTGAACGAAGGTGACTTGAGTTGAGCATGGTGTAGCAAACATCCATTGATTAATAAATGTGTACAATATTTGTAAAACATGCTGTGCAGGAGACCTGGGCAGATGATACTGATGTAATGCCAAGTTATTTTCATTTACAGAAATGAAACAGATTAACTCTGGACTTTTTTTCCTTTAAAGTTATTTTTTCAAAGTTATTGTTAGTTCTATGTTTTCTTTCAAAAAATGTCATGAATATACTACTTTATCCAGATTTTTAATGAAAAACTCTTTTTAAGACTGATTTAATATCATTGTTAACTAATAGTTTCCATAAACATTTATGAAAAAAGACAATTTTTAGATGATAAAAAGAAATCACCTAGTTCTGGTGAGATTTACAGTATATGCACAGGTAGAAGAAAGTTTACATATGAATATTCACACTTCAGGAAAAACACAGTTTCTAAATAGGGAGGCACAAAATTACAGACATTAAAAACATTTTAGCTTCAGTAAAAAGGTGTGAAAAAAACCAAAAGGGCATTTCAGGATGTTCTTCAATTTGAATGAGATAACAGGTACGCCTCTAGTGAGCATTTCTGAAAGACCCACCCAGGATATTTACCCTTCTCATGGGCAGGCTATTTCCCACTGTAAACAGCATGAATCCTTCCACCGACTTCAATGGGAACTGACAAAGACTTTTACTCGTGGTAAGAGATAAACTTTTCAAGGTCTTGAAAACAGAAAGGTCTGCTTTTCTGCACCCTTATAGACCACCAAGCTAACTGAGAACGTTTCCAAGATGTAGCTTCTGCTGTTTGATTTTGCTTCCTGAGACACATATCACCTCATTACCACTGGCTGTTTGATTTAAAAATAAGCAGGACTGGCAGGTTCTGGTTAGTGACAACTTTGTCAGACTTGAATTTACTTCCCTTTTCTCTTAGAACAGAGGAGCCACTTTTCTTTTTGATGGCTGCCTATAGATATTTACCAGATTGATTTCATTTTCTTTTGCTACAAAGGAAAAAATGAGTATGACCTTCCAGTAGACAAAGGTGAAGCTTCTGGGTCTTTTTCTTCTTTCATTTTATACAGAGACGCTACTGTTTTGGGAGAAATTCCCTATATGTATATAAAATGGAAAATAATTCTGAAATGAGTAGAAAATGTCAAAAGGGAAATAACTGTTATATTCCACTACTGTAGTAGCTTTCAGGAATGCAGAGAGTTACAGTTATTTACTGGTAGAAGTCCTCGGTTCTAACCAGTCATCTAATGCTGTGGATCAATACTTTAAAAAGGTACTCCAGATAATGAAAGATTTCTAGAAAGTGATTCTACTTGCAAGCTTTAGGTGCACTCTGTTTTTTTCTTTAAAAAAAAAAAAATCATTTTTGTTCACACTTTCTGTTTGATTTTTTAAGAGCTAGCTCTCTTGTCTCAGAACAGCTACTTAAGACCAAGCTTTTGTTTCATTTCTAAGAGTAATTAATCTTTAACCCATATTCTGTTTCTCTGAAGCATATTATAAGGTAAACTTCAGATGATATTTCAGAAATAAACTGCTCTTCATACACATTTTCCAAACAAAATCTGATGCTGCAATTTGGCCTCTGGAAGATAGCCAGGGATTAAAAAGACAAAAGTATACACCTGTAAACTGCAAGAGAAACAGTAAAAATATGAAATCAATAATTATATTTCAATAAAACTGAGATGAGATACCCTGCAAAAAATAAAAGTATATAGCCCTTTCCAGGAGATTGTCACATTGATCACGGGAATGATGTTAGTGACAGGGTCTTTTTGCTTGTTTATTTTTTTAATCATAGAGGTTCAGGTACAGTTTTGAAATTGGAAGCTGTTCCTCATGAAACTAACCGGTTAATATTTAATTATTTTCCAGATCTAAGGCACAGCATAACTCCAAGCCTTAGGATTTTTGATAACACATACCCTGTAGCTGGAGGATATGAATGACTGAAGGAAAGCCACAACACAAAAAGATATTAATGTGTTTGGAGACAAGTTAAGCTCTAGAGATACTGCAGTGGGGTGACAAACTTTACAATGAAAAAAATGGTAGGTACAAACTGAAACTGAAGGTTTCTCCTGGAGTTATGAAAGTGTATGACTGCATACTGCTTTGCTTTTAAAATATACTTTTGTTCTTCCCATATACAACTTCTGTTCCACAGATAATATGCTTGTTGAAAAATTGGACTAGGAATACAGTGTTAAGTATTACTACATACTCAACAACTATTTCAACAGAAAAAGGAATTAATTTTAAAAAAATCTAATCCTTCTTGATTGCCTAGAAACTGAGAGAAATGCTAATGAAGAGATTATGAAAAAAAAACCCAAATCCATAATTGTTTTGGATTAAAAAGTTCAGATTTCTATTTGCCCAAAGCTCCACTCTCCTCTTCAAATAATAAACTTTACTCTTTAAAAATATTTTCTTTCTTCTCTACAATAACAGCAATAATATTTATGCAAACTATTTAATTTCTAAGTAATACATTTTGGTCATTGATCAGAACAAGATCAATTTAATTTATACAAAACATTGCTTTCAAGGTACCCAAACCAAGTCAAGAGGGAAATAAAAGAACTTATGTGGTTAATTATCAGTAATTTCTTTCTTTCTTTGTGTTGGCTGAGGATGTGTCCAGAAGGTTTCAGTCCTGGTTTGTAAAAAAACCAAACCGAACAAAAGAAAACAATGCATGCTGGGTCTGTTATGCCCTGATTTCATTGACGTTTCCCCTAGGGGGGCATGGTGCCAGCATCCTTCCAAACCTAGAGACACTAACCTTATGTTCAAATAACTCTCCCAGTACTAGAAACACTTTTAAAAATTTTGCTTACTCTGACCATCTTTGGGGTGAGTTAGTAAACATATTAAACCAAAACAAAGGAGGTGTCACCTAGAAACCTTCACATTCTTTTTCCTTTTTTAGCTTGGACAGGACCCAGGCTACACCGGTCTCACCGGCTGACGGTCTCCAGAGGCTGTACTGAGATTGCCTTTGAATTTTCAAGTGATCTTTTAGAGAGAAAAAGGTTTTTCATACCTCAGATTTGATGACACAGGTCATAGCTCAGATAAGCTCATGTTAAACATGCTAGCACAGCCACCTGATTTTAAGACCGAAGCTGGTTCACGTATATTAAATTAGAAGGTGAATGGGGAGCCCTGTCTGAAGCCACCTCAGGGAACAGGCCTGCCCGTGATGGTGAACCAAACAGAAGTGTTTGCAGTAGTCTGCAGAAGTAACAGGACATCAGGCTACAGCTGCTTTCATAGTAAATTCATCTACCTTGCATCTAATAAGCGCACAGAAAAGTCTGATTTACACTAAATATTATCTTCAGAAAAACATCCTTATTTGAAGATGTCAGAAACTGGAGATCCTTTGTAATCCATTTCCAGTGGATAAGTGCCAACACAGTCAAAAAAAAAAAAAAAAAAAAAAAAAAANAAGTCTATAAGTCTATAATGTCTAATCTGAATTATCCTGGCATAAGATTTCCACCACTAGTTCTGTCTTCACTTTTCTAGCTCAAAAGAGCTTGTTTAGCTCTGGAAAGTACATGCATGCTGCAATCAAATCAGCTTTTAAACTTCTTTTTGATAAACTAAACAGACCAGGTTCCAGGCATTTACTCAAAGACTTGAATAATTTCTGTGACTTTTTTTTCTTCACGTTCTCCAATTTTTAAACATCCTGTTGTGCACTTAAACTTGCATACCTTCCTGTGTCAGACTGGCTGCATGGATAAAACCCACATTCCTGTTTGCATGCTCCTGTTTAATCACGGGCAGTATTGACTGCTTTTGCCACAGCATTGCTTTTGAATTTCATGTTAATTCTTTTTATGCTCTCTGCTTTCCAGCACATGCTGTGTTTTTCACCCTTTGTTCTTGATGAATAACTTTTGCATAACCTTAAACTACAGTTTTTCTACATAGCCTAGGTCATCAGGCAATCCTGATCACTGTTTAACTGCTCTCTCAATTATTTACCACTCTGCTAACCAGGCTGTCCTTTGTAAGTTTGCTCAGTAGTGATTCAGAAATGCCCTCTACAACCAGACGAATAAGCACGAATAACCCGCCTTCTGCGATACCAACCAGGTCTTAATTCATGTAGTGAGTATGCTGGTGATGTCATATACGGTTAATATTTGAGCAACGGTGTTGCACGGTTGTGAGTGCAATCTTTTCAGAGTCCCAGCCACCTTTTACCAGCCAAACTGGCAACCTTGCATCCCAGGGCGAGAGCAGGGTCGGCAGATCCGTAGGTGGCGCCTTCTCCCTGCGTATGGTTGCACCCACACCTGGGCGCGCAATTGCCAATGAACAGTTTACTGGCAAATTTGGATCCCCTTTTTCCTCTTTTTTTCCTCCGTGCACGATTTTTTCCAACAACAATCCGTGATATTTATGAAACTTGATCACTTTCTGCAACTGTGTGAAAATGTCACCCTATCGATTAGTCATGGACTGTTGATTGCAAGAATTCACTCAAAGGCTTGGTATTCATCATTCATTATTTGAGTGGTGTGGCGAGGCTTCCGAGTCAAATAACATTTTTACTTTTCCCTGATTGATTAATTGACCTTTTAAAAGCTTCTTAAAGCTTCTTTCCAAAACAAAATTTTTCACGAGGGATAGAGAAGTTTCTTTCTTATGTCTTGTCTGCTTAAGAGAGATGGCTGTGAAATAAACTGTCAGGCCCCACCTGAGGTAAATGAGACAGTTAGCTGTAATTAACAGCTTAGAAAGGAAAGAATGGTTAAGAAGAACATAAATCAAAATTTTGTAGAAAATAACTTGTTTTGGCAAGAAAATAGACAATGTTATTCAGTGTTGACGTTATCCCAGCTACATTTTAAAA
The DNA here is from genome assembly GCA_013401315.1 of Balaeniceps rex. NCBI lineage: Eukaryota > Metazoa > Chordata > Aves > Pelecaniformes > Balaenicipitidae > Balaeniceps > Balaeniceps rex. The sequence continues at coordinate 18,117 of VYZW01060898.1, forward strand.
AACTAAGATAAAGACATTTTTGATAGAACTGATTCAAAATGGGTCCCTGGACATTTTGTAATTGCCCCTAAGGTCCCTTTTTTTGTTCTTTTTCTCCTTTCTTACACAATGTTTCAACTTAACTGCAGAAGATAGCAGAAATTTTATGGAATTTATTCACAGAGACATTGTGTACTGTATCAGAACCCATTTTTTTTAACACTTCTACCTAGCCGTGATCTAGCGATGAAGATCCATCCTCTGGACAGTGTCTCACACATATGAGAGATACATGTAAATATAGACTTTCTGAGAAAACACTTCATTTTTCAGTCATGCTTGATTAGGTCACTTGGTTAAAGATAACACATTATGAAAGGCAATTAATGAATTGGTCAGTATGTACCAAAAACATCTCTCCTTTTTCTGCATGTTCCTTTCACATACCTAATAAACTATCTTAAATGGATCTGCATGATTTGTTCACCGGTCTTAGGCGAGGATTTAAGGTGTTAGCATCCTGAAAAATCATTAGTATCCTGGGACCCTCTACCTAATGTATTGCCTCTTTTCCCGTCCCCAGAGTTCCCACCTACATTCCAGCTCTCACAGTTCTTCCCATTTTCTAACTGCCTGGGGAAAAGTGCACCTTGCCATATCAGTAATCTGACGACAGAAAAGTAACATCACTTTTTCTGACAACGGCAACAGATTATCCTGTGGCAAACCTTTAAAATGCCAGACTGAGTTTTCACCAACTTAATTCATTAGCTAGTGTAAGTGCTTAGGAAGATAACTCGATTGGACCTTTCCTATGTGTTGTTTGCATTGTGGTGTAAGCTCCTCCTATGGAAACCACTGTATGCATTGACAAGGAGATCCTGAGAAACTAACTCTGGATCCAGTATGCAATAAATCCAGTATGCAACAAATACAGATTTGTTGACATCTCTGGAAATATTTTTCCTTACTGCAAGAAAGCGTTCTTGTCATATTTCCATGATCAGTTCCTTCTAAGTTCAGAGGACTAAATAGAAATATATAGGTTGATATGTATCTATTTATGAGACCCTTTCAATGCTACAAGGACATTATTAATTGCATAGGTATGCTCAGTGGTAATACGAGTTACTACAGAAGGTCATTAGAAGTATTCTAACTTAAAAGTGGTTGTAAATGCCACAAAAGTCAAGCCAGAGACAATTTATGGCACTAAGTTTGTAGTTTATAGTGCTGCAGTGAATTCCTAGGTATAATATGTTAGAATTGTCAGTTTATATATTGCTCTGTTATTTTTCAGAATTTTCTGGTCAGGAGGAATTGTCTACGTCTTTGAGAAACCTTTGAAAAAGACTTTGCCCTGGCTAATCATTTCTCAGTGGAGATGGCATAGGATTTTTTGTGTATGAATACTATTCCGTAAACAATTCATTTTCAGTGCATTCAAAATACTCTTTTAAATTGTTCACTATTGACCATTACTAAAACTTTGTTATTAAACTTCTTCAGTGATACAAAAGGAGGTGGAAAGCCTGATAATTCGATTTCTTAGAGATTCCTTGTTACAGAAGGCATGTGCAGGACCCAGGTCTGATTTCCAGATGACTCAGTGGAAGCTAATGCAGATAGATATTACTTAAAAGAGTTCTGCAGTTACTTACATTGTGCTCTGGAGTTAAATTTGGTGCCATTGAGCCTCAGGGCTAGGAAAGAAAGTTTTTCTCCCTGAAGATCAGATCAGGATCAGGAAAACTGAAATCTAGAACTTATTCTTACCTCATGTCTCTTCATGGAAATGTGTTTTCCAGACCTGCAGGTAAACTGTTGCTGCTGCTATTTGAGATATCTGCTAGAGGATGCATTCATCAAGATAAATGGATTGTTATGTTTCTAGAGGTGTTTAGTTCTGTGTGTAAGAGACCATCTGTTTTCTGATAAATGTTCTTGCTCATATTTGTGGGCAGGTTATTTTATTTATGCTTTTAAGCTTTGCTTCATTCTTTTTTTTTTTTTTAAATGCATTTAAATAAACACCATAGCAAATTACCACAGTCTAAAAAGGGGAAGCAACTTATGTAGACTTTTTTCTTTTTTATTATTTGAAAGTTTTCAGTTGCTTAACTCTGCAGGTTTTTGTTTGTTTATTTTCTTGTTTTTCTCTCCCACATTTTTGGGTGGAAAAGGCAGTATGCTATGTCTTTTCCAGAGCAATCCATGAGCTCACTCCCTGTGGTTATGTCTCCCTGTTAAGGGCTATAACTTTGAAACTCCCATGAAGTTCTTGTTCACCAAAGTTGATTAGAACTAGACACAAGGCATAGGTTGCTGATGAGCATGGAGCAATCACTGAGCACAACAGTCACAGTCCAGGGATGGCATAGAAGTAAACATAGAGGGATAAGACCACCCAACTTTTCATGATGGATAGAAGAGAGAGGAGCCTTGACCTTTTTTGCTGTCAGAACACAAGGCCCCAGCAAGAAAAAATCTGCAAGTTACTACTCTTTGCAACGTGAGTGAACTGTGTTTTTCACAAGGAGATTAAGAATAATGTATTATGGCCATTGATCCTACTTATTAAGGATTTCTTTTTATGAGCAGCATAAGCAAAAAAAGAAAAAAAAAAAAGACCGATTCGTGAAATTAACTTCTCTCTAGTTAAGATTGCAACAGAATCATATACCCTGCAGAGGGAGGCCATCAGGAACTGTAATACACAAGTAGTGAAATACTTATAATATCTATCACATATGTCCATTAGTTGATAGGAATCGCTATATGAGTATTAAGAAAATATCTTGCTTGGTAGATTACATTCAAGCAGCTCATAGCTAACAAAATCTGGTATCTGTACTTGTGTTAATTATGATTGGATAAAACATTATTTTTGTTTCTTAAGAAGATAAACATAATTCATAGGCAAATCAATCTTCCGGAATGGCTCTAATATTTATGAGTTCAAAATTTACAATTTGAGAATGTACTCTAATATCCCCTTTAAAATGAACATTTCAGCAAATGTCCCTGTGAGAATAATAATCCAAAAGAACATTTGCAAAAAGTAAACACAAAAGGAGTAAACACAGCAGAGTCAAGTTCTCCATGAGCATATTGTCAGTACTTATCAAACAAACAAAGAAACTTACTTATTATCATTGCCATTATTATTATAACAAACATTTATGGAACTTCTCTGAGGTATTCTCCCAGACCAATTTAAAACCTTCCAATTTTTAGAAGAACTTTTTTTTTTTGTAAACTCTTTTGAGAGAATTTCACATTCCCACTTTGAACTTCAGCATGGAGAAATACCTTGAAAAGATAATTATATTTCTTCAGTGAGGTTCCATGCAAGGATCAATATTTGAAAACTGGCATTCCTGTCTTGTCACCCAAACTTTTCAGGAAAACATTGATAGTATCCAAAACAACAACTAAATATGAATTCCTAAATCTGGGCTCACCAGGTTTAAGGGCTGTATTGTAAACCACATGCAAAGAGAGGCAGTAGCTAAGGAAAAGCTTTAACTTTGTCTCTGAACTTCTGGGTGTTCAGTGCTGCAATCTAAATCACATTCTTTGAAAACTTGTTTAATTTGTTTCAGTAACCATACATATATTTTTTGCAATGCATTCCTTTCTTTGGAATTAAAATCATGACTTATCTAATACACTTGATGTGAAGGAATAATGTGCACTGGAACTTATTTCCTTTTTACTTCCCTGTCCCCATTTCACATAATAATTTCTTACATTCAATTGTACTTCAGGCAGGCATAAATTAACAAAAACATGCAACCTACATGTAGACACATTCAATTTTGTTTATTTTCTTCTTTATTTCAATAGAAAGAATGTGGTACATAGAGTGGTTATTGGTTTTGACTGCTCCACATGTTTTATACCTGACCATAATCATGAGTTTGCACCTGAGAAGTCCCTTTTCCTGAAGAAAAAGTTTAGGGGGGATGTGTGTGTGTGAGAGAGAGGTAGATAGAGAGATAGAGAGATTTTGGCTACATACTGTAATCTAAAGTCAGATATTCAACCAGGATATAATATTGTATGTTCATGCAAATACAACTGAAAAATCTGACTTACTATGGTGGCAGATTTACTGAGAGTACTAAGGTGGGGGTGTGCTTGGACTTTGCTCCCCACTTTCCTCCATCTCCTAGCATTGTAGCGGTGTCGCTCATCAGTGATGTAAAATGCTTCTGCAAATCACAAAGTATTTTTTTCATTTGCAGCCTGGGCTTTTATATTCTTAAAGCCCTCTCAAAGTCCTCCTCTTAAAATGTTATTACAATGCCATGGTAGTGCTATGAAAACAGTAGGTACATGAGTCAATAATTATGTGAGAGGTTGGCATCTGTTCTTAGGACACAGCAGCTTGAGCCCATAGTGTTCACAGACATCAACACCACTGCGCAGATCCAGAGTATTTTTCTACGTAGCTGGCCCTTGCATCTAAATCATATAAACTTAGTCCTCCCTAAGCTATTTTAGGTAATTCTAATTTTAACCTCGGTGAAGCAGTTGTATGTCTGGTTCTTATAGTTTGCTTTGCATATAGTCCTGAATCTCCAAGAAAACCTTCAGAGACTGGTGATTGCTGTTCCTTGTAGGTCAACAAGACTCAAGAGTCTTTATTTTCAAGTACAAGTGTTAAAGAAAAGTTTGTTCTAAACCCCAGGTGATTATTGAATAGTACTGAACACACTGAAAAGAAAAAAAAACAAGAGAAATAGCACAGAGTTTATAGTTTACTGAAGCTAAGACAAAAGCTCTCTGGAACAAAAGCAATTCCCCAAAGTAGCAGACTTAGCCTCAATGGACTTAAGATGACCAGACTACATTAAATATGTTCTTTTCATATCCTTGGGAGATTCCTTGGGAGTCTGGTATGACCATTCTTTCCATGGTGCATATAGTGCAGGTCTTCAGAAAATTGGCTTGTAAACCTGAGTTTTCCATGAGTCCACTACCCTTGAGAGATCCTGATTTCCTTTAGTCTGAGGCTGAATAGCACCGGGCTACTGGGACTTATTAATATGAGCTCTAATAAAGAATAGTCCAATGTTTAAATTGAATCAACCGTAAGTCAAATACGTGGCACTCCGTTCTTTTTTGGGATCATCACATATGGAAAATACCACACCTCATACTACAGTTTCACTCTCTTGCCTCTTGCCTCAAAACTCCCCTACATTTTAGCAGCTTCAGGCATAGGCACAGACAAAACTGGTTCTTACCTCCTATTCCCATGACAGGGCAAGTATATTGCTTGCTC